>ML241751.1:0-18227 GCA_005239495.1 Nicotiana undulata
ACTCCTTCGATGTATTGGCCGCTGGTGCGAGCCTCGAGCCTGCGGCTCATGGACCGTCACACCAGAAAATTCCCACCAGCTATGAAATTGCTGGTTTTTGACCCCGATTGGGGTCCGAGAGACCCCTAGGCCCACCCGAGCCCTCGACAGATTACACCAACTAATCCCAAATCATATGACGGACTCGCTCAAGCTCCCAGAACACTAAAAACATCGTCAAAACTATAAATCACTCTCCAAACCCCCTTAGTTCCAAACTTAAGATTTCAAGAAAATTCAAATGCCTCACCAATACGCCGAACGGGTCTATACTGCTCGGAATGACCCCAAATTTTGCAGACAAGTCATAAATGACTATACAAAACTATTTCCAATTCCGGAATTCCATTCGGACCATGATATCATGAGGTCCAATTCCAGGCTGAATTCTAAATCTTATGAAATCCTGAATTCCAATTCAGGTGCCGAAATACTCCCGGGTCATCAGAAACCCAAGGCGAACATACGCTCAAGTCCAAAATCATCATCCGGAGCTGCTGGAGCTGTCAGCACTCGATTCCAAGGTCGTTTGCTCAAAATGTTGCTCGGAACCAAAATTAGCCAAATAGGCTAGCCTTCAGGAACCAAGTGTTCCTGAACTGGCCAAATCACTTTTGAATCTCGTACTACCTGCCCCCACAAATCATAAGGCACGAGTAGCTGCTATGGAAAGAGTCATTTACGGGAACGGAGTCGCAACACACAAAATGACCGGCTGGGTCGTTACATAACTATTATCCTTATTGATGCATAATGATCGCAAAGGTAGAGCTCTATGCAGATAGATCCTGGCACGAACCATATAGTCTAGAAGCTCGTCCACCATTGTACTCCCTCTGGAGTACCCCAAAATCCGCAACCGTGACTTCCACGATGAGTAGACCTTCTATAGATCTAAAGTTGTTTATTTAACTCCTTTGGTACTGAGGTATAGGGTTATTAATGAGGCGTACATATCGCAAGTCCCAGATTTATCTCTTGCAAAATCTCAAGCCTTATACATTCCAAGCCAAAACCGATATAACACATGACCCCACAATCTATTCCTTGACAGTGGACTTCCCCAATTGGCACGAAATCATAGGTCACAATGCCTGATAATCCACAATATTAAACTTCACAGCTCATATAAATCAACCATGCTGCTTTCAACTTATTCCTATGTTCTGCGATACTGGAGTAGCTATTAGTCCTTCTGGAATCTGAACTGATCCAACATGTACCGACTGAGCTAGAACCTCCGCGTCTAGATCCATTTGAGATTGTACAATAGCTGCTGATGTTCGAGCTTTAGACTGAGCTATGTTTCTGTCTCTTCCCCTAATCGTAGTTGTCATTGGGGCTTCATCTCTTGTACGATTGTAGACGCCTTGTGTGTTGTTGAGATTTGTGAGAGAACAAGAATAGACAAGTTCAATCATTCGTGATAAAATAAATTCTCACGATAGAGTAGAAATAAAAATGAAGTTGTTTCCTAACTTAATAGCCTCCGAGAGATAAGTACAGACGTCTCTATACCGATCCTTCAGACTCTACTAAGCTTGTTCGTGAATTGTGAGACCTAAGCAACCTAGTGCTCTGATACCAACTTGTCACGACCCGAATTCCCAACCTTAGGGATCGTGATGGCGCCTAACCCCACACTTGCTAGGCAAGCCAATGTTAGAGTTTGATTAGCTATTTACCTTTGATTATCCATTTAAACGTAATAAACAATTATAAAATAAACTTAAGATACTGACTTTCAATGAATAATTCCAAACATAAAATAATAAACACTTAAATAAATCGAGACACGAACTAATTATATAAGTAACTCTAGAACTATCCTAGGGTCTGGTGTCACAATTCACGAACTACTAAAGAATACTACAAATAATGGGCCGAAAGAAATAGTGTAACCGTTCTGAATATAATAAAACAGTTTTATAAAAATAGGAGAAGACTCTCGGGATCTGCGAACGCCGGCAGATATACTTCGTGTCTCCGAATAAATGAATAGCCGCTCTAAATATCTCTATTGTTGGTCGATACCTGGATCTACACAAAAGAGTGCAGAGTGTAGTATCAGTACAATCGATCCCATGTACTGAGTAAGTGTCGAGCTTAACCTCGACGAAGTAGTGACGAGGCTACGGCAGGGCATTAACAACATATAACATGTGACAATAATATATACAATAATGCAACAAAACAATTCTACATGAACAAGAAAAATATAACTGAGACAATAAATATAAAGTAAGAAAGAAATCTAAACAAACAATTAAGTACTGCAACAACAATGAAATAACTCAGTCTCCTTTTCCAGGCCTCAGCTATAACAACCTCTCAAATGATTTCAAAGTTTCCAAACTTTAACTTTAAATAAAAGTAGTGCGAAAATATGAAAAATAGTAATATAAAATGATAGTTTTCAAATCTTGGTTTTTCTTTGACAATCAGTAAAAATATAATTGTCCTCCCTTATTGATCCTTATTGCGGTGTGCAACCCGATCCCACCAAACATATCATATCAATTTATTCACCCGTATCACGATCAATTTATTCACCCGTATCACAATATATTATCCACCATTATCCCAGCTCCCTTATCACCGCTTTTCAAGTCAAAGCCTTTCACAATATTTATGTCTCGAAAATTCTAAACATAACAAGTTTCACTTTAAATAACAGTAAAAGCAGAATATGAAATAATGATAATAACACAATGAGTGTTCCAACCTTTATTTTATAAACAGTAAACACATGCATATTCTCCCTTATCATCGTCTTGTTGCGGCGTGCAACCCGATCCCACCTATTCACAATATCACAATCAATTATTCACCCTTATCACAGCCCTCTTATCACACCAATTTTATTTATTCAGCAAAAACTTTCACATTTCAGGCCAAGTCTTTCACCACACTTTTATTTCAACAAATTTCAAACAGAAACAATATAGCTCGTAAGCTTCAACCAATATCATTTCACAATAAAACCAACCAGAATATATGTAAACACCGTAACGCTGTCAACCCAGTTCAGTCTTTATGTACCATGATAAAATAAAGAGAACAACCAACACTTTTAATACACTTTCCACAACATTTGGCAATAATCAATTGAAACTAAACAACCACGACAGTTAAACTGCATTCCTCATCACTTCCTCAATATTATCAAAAATGAAACTAACAGGAACACACACACACACGCGCGCGCGCACACACACACACACACACACACACACACACACACACACACACACACACACACACATATATATATATATATATATATATATATAAAATTCGTAAAAATAATGTCAAACCGCTCAACCGTTTTGTACCACAAGATATCCAGCTAAAACAACCAATAATCCTTCCAAAATAACCACAACAATATCTAACAATTAAATAACAAGGCCAAGTAGTCATAGAAATAATAATGGACATAGAACAATTAAGACACGAATTATTAAGTTGGGAACGGGAAATGTATCATGCTTAACAGGCAAATTGAGTGGTGCATAGATACTCGTCACCTCACCTACACACCACGCCCATGCATTTCACATAGAAAACAAGTAGGGATTCCTATTCCCTCAAGTCAAAGTTAGACCAAACACTTAACCTCAATTTCGCAGGTCATTCACTGCTCAATTACAACTTTTTCTTTAGAATCTTTCTCTAACTTGATCGAATCTATGCTTGGGGATGATAATTGTTGAAGAAAATCGTTCTTAGGGCTGTAAACTTCGAAAATAAGGTGAAGAAGAAGGTCTGCCCATTTTTAATATATTTTCTATCAGCTATTCTGCCTCGTTTCTCGTGTCAAATGATCCCTAAACTCGGGTTTTATGTGTCCAATAGATTCCTTGTGAAATTCTAGTCAAGTTAGGCTTTTGAATCACTCAATTTGACCTTATAATAAAGGAGATATGTTGGTTTTAATATTTGCAAATATTGCAGATTTTTAATACGTTGTCAGAGGCAATTTCGTAATTAATTTGAAAAATCTGGCAACCTTAGTCAAATGCCCATAAATCCTCATACGATGTCCAAATTTGATGGTTGTTTTTGCTACGGGTCCGTAATTACGATATGGATCTAATACTTCATTCAAAACAGAAATCGGAGCTCATTTGTTCAATATGATATCATTTATGCTTGAAACAACGTCGAAGCATAAGAAAGAACGAGCGCAACACAACCCAAACCTATTTGAAACTCACTCGATCCCTCGGGGCTCTAAACCAAACATGCACGCAAGTCTAAAAGCATCACAAGAACATGTTTTTGCGATCAAATCATGAAAATAACATGTAAAACTATGAATTAAACCTCAAAACTCATTATTTTCCTTAATAACACTTATAATTCATAACTTTTCAACCGGATGTCCGAATCACGTCAAACGAACTCCGTTTTTCACAAAATTTCACAGACAAGACCTAAATATCATAACAAATCTGTACTGGGCTCCGGAACTAAAATACGAGCCCGATACCAATGATTTCAAACATTAATTCTTTTCTTTATTTCACTAATAATTCAGCAAAATAATTTCTTTCAAAAATTTATTTATAAGGCTTGGGACCTCGGAATTGATTTCCGGGCATACGCCCAAGCCCCATATTTTACTGCGGAACTCCCGGGATCGTCGAAACACAGATCTGAGTTCGTTTACTCAAAATGTTGACTCAAGTCAACTAAAACCAAAATTATAATTCTAAAAATTATTATTTCTTATATGTTCACATAAAAGCTTTTCGGTTTCACGCCTGGACTGCGCACTCAAATCGACGTAGTTAAAATTAATCTTTTTATGGCTAATAAGCCTAGAACGGAGTCTAAATTCATAAATGGACCCCTTGAGTCATCACATAGACACAACTTGTAGACTCCCTAGGACATAACTTATTTGATACCACTTTTGTCACACCCCAAGCCCGAGGGAGAGACCGGCACCCAGTGCCTCACCTATTTTTAACTGATATGTAATGCCATACTTTGGTCATGGACCACATTACAAGATAATGTGCGATGCAAAATATAAAACTGCATAGAGACTAACGCCAACTGAATGTCAGCAGACAACTAGGCCGGCAGGTAGGGGTATACATAGGTCGGGTTGGTTCGAATTTTGTAATTACCAAACCAAACCAATTGTATCAGGTTCTTAAATATATAGACCAAATCAAACCAACAAAAGTCAGGTTTTTCAATATTGAGTTTTTTGGGGTTTTCGGGTTTTTCGAGGCCTTAAAGCGTTTAGAGTTGCTTTCGAAAAGTACAATTTTCTCTAAAAACCTCATTTCACCTTCTTCTAGACTTAAGACTCTAATTTGTTCCTTTAGGACCATAACTGGTTGGAAAAACCAGTCCAATAATCTGTCTTGAGGTATGTTCAGGTGATTGATCTCAAGATCCTCGAGAAGGAACAATCTGTATGATCCAGCTTTAATGGAATAGAAGATGATCTGTAGAAATGTATGATTCAATGGAATGAAATTTTCAAATCTCCCTCCAAAAAATGTTACCTATACAAAATAAACAGAAAGGAATACCAAAAGCATAGCACAAAGCTTACTAGATTATCACAATCCTGGTACTGCATTGATAACAATACAAGAGCAGTACAGGGGAATTATATGCATAAGAGTTATCAACAAAGGATCACTCAATTGAAAACTCCAAAAAAAAATATAAATAAATATAGCAACAATATTTTCATCAAGAACTAGGAACTTAATAAACAAAGATAATATTTCTTCTGCCAACCCAAAAATACCAAAAATATAAACTGCATATCATATTGCACTCTACATAAGAATTATTACCAACTTTTTAAGAGTATACATTACACCCAAGAGTCCTAAAAATTAAACCAAAAAATATATATATTAAACTCTAAGAAGTTGGGCATCTTAATAGACATTACAAACATAGGAGCATGTTTTCAAAATACTTGTAAAGGCATAATGACCTCACTTCCAAAAATAGTCATGAAGCAAATTGTAGTTAATCATCCCTCTAATCAATCCTCAAAGGTGAGTCTACATATTCTGGGGGGAAAAAAAGAAACAATTAACATATTTAAATATTAAATAATATAAAAAATAACTATACACATTAACAATTGAATATAAATATTACCTTCTTCAATTTGCTCAATTTTCTGGACTTCCTCTACAGATGTTCCTAGCCACGAGATGAGGGGGTTCTCTCTTACTGTTAAGCCGTCTTCAACTCTTCTTTCTTTACTCCTTTCCGCATCGGGGGAGCTTCTGGGCCTTGAGAACCGACTTCGGATTTGCTCCTTAGATAGTGAGTAGCAAAGAAGGGTAGGTGTGCCGATGGATGGAGGCGGCTGCATGCTGCATCTAAGAGTTTAGTTCCATGAGACTGAATAACATGGCCTGAAACGAAGTAAACTCACTTTGCTTAACACAGGGCAGTAGAGCAGGACTTCTTTCTCACCCTCACCCGTCATCCAACATGGTTCGCACCAGCGTTATTTGACTCGCTTAGTCCATCGCTGCTTGGCTCTACTTCAACCACTACAACCTGACGGTTCCCTTGCAGCTAAAAGAATGAGATAGAACACCTTTTCTGACATCAGGAGATGAAAGCAGTCAAGCANATATGTCTTCAAACTTACATTCCTTGGAAGGTGATCGTATCCATTGTTGAGTACAAATAAGTGCTTCCACTATTTTTGGTGATAAAGAACTCCTATAAGAATTCAGAATTCGACCACCTGTACTAAAAGCCGACTCCGATGCAACGGTAGAAATAAGAATAGAAAGAATATCCCTTGCAATCTTTGAAATAATTGGATATACTAGATGGAACCTTCCACCATGCCAAGATATTAAAATCCTTGATCTTCACCACATCATCCATCAAATATATCTCAAGATCAGATTTTTTAAAGTATTTCCCTCATCATCCAAAAGTTTCTCCCACTTTGATTGCAACAAATCACCAACTTCACTCATACTAGTATCGCCTCCAATATTGTTATTAGAATCCTAAAAAAAGAATTATTGTAGTTATTATACAAGCGATTTAAAATGCTTATCACATCATCGGACTTCAATCTTCCCAATAAAGAACCAAATGCATCAGTAAGAATGAAGTTCACATACTTCATCTTGTATCTAGGATCCAACACAACAACAACAAGCAATAACATATTCATATCCTCAAACTTACCCCAGTATTTCTCAAGCTTACTTTTCATTCTTCCTGCCATATCTTTCAAAGTACGATCATCGCTTTTGGTATACTTTATAATAGCATTTCGAAGATTGAAAAATTCTGGAAGAAAGAGTTGGAAGTAGCATATAAACTGCCTGAAAATTTTAAAGTTGTCCGATAGAAAATGTTAAGAAACTTGATAAAAGCTTTCACATTCTTCCAGTCGTCTGCAGACGGATTTCCTCTTAAAGCACTTATTTCTCGACAATATTTTTGATACTTATGGTCATCCACATATATTTTTGTAAAGGTTTTTTCAAAATTTAGAGTTGTATCTAACATTGTATATGTTGAGTTCCATCTTGCTTCAACATCAAGACTTACAAGATCATGAGTATCTATCTTAGCTTTCTCAACAAATGACTTGAAAGAAGCAAACCTTGAAGGAGAAAACCTAACATATTTCAGCGCATTTCTTACACGAGAAATAGGCTCAATTTGTTAATCTAACCCATCTTTTACCATCAAGTTCAAAATATGAGCATTGCATCTAGCATGCAAAAATTCATTTCCAAGTATTACCCCTTTCCAATCATCAATACGCAACTTCAAATGCTTAATGGCAGCATCATTAACACTTGCATTATCCAAGGTCACTATAAACAAGTTCTCAATTCCCAAACCAAATAAACATGCTTCAATTCCGTTGCAATAGTCTCACCTTTGAGATCCGGTGTTGGAAAAAAGTTCAAATTTTTCTTTTATAGATTCCGCTGATCATCTATCCAATGTGCAGTGACAACCATATAAGTTAAGTTTTGTAATGATGTCCATGTATCACTAGTGAGACATACACGTTGGTTTTTAATAAGATTTTTAAGTTTTTCCTTCTCTTCATGATAAATCCTCAAACAATGTCTAGCAACAGTTACACGAGAAGGTAATTCAAAATTAAGTAAGGATTTAGCCATTAATTTCTTAAATCCTTCTCCTTCAACGACTCTAAAAGGTTGCTCATCAAGAATTACAAATTCGGCAATCGCCCTCCTAATGTCATCCACATTATACACTACCCTTTTAGTAGCACCCGAACCACCTTCTAGCCACCCTTCTTTGATAGGTTTTAATGTTGTTTGTCTCTTATCAATGACTCTAAAGGGAGATTTGTGACATGTAGAATTTAAATGCGACCATAATGTAGTAGTCTCATTCTTGCTACCCGCAACAAGTGTTTTAGGACAATAATTGCATTAAAAGTAATTCCAAATCTCGGACGTCTCTCTACCACTATTCCCAGATTTAGAATTTTTTGATGGAGTCGTTCTTTTTTACTTCTTATGAGGAGTGCGACGATGAGTAGTGTCTTCACTTTGTTTTTGAGCTGCCACTGGCGAAGGGATTATTGACAACCACCTCCGCATCTGCTCCAGAAGTTGTAGTTTCCATTCTTAGAAAGAGTTCTTGCAAATAGAACATATCCAGTTACTATTTAACTCATGGACTTTACTTTCGCATTGTGACAACAAATGACATATGCAAAGAAATACACCAGCCCATTTACTCATTTTCGCTTGCATAAAATGCCAAATGAAAAAAAGAACAAAAAGAAAAAGGAGAAAAACTCAATCTGAGGTAATAAAATATAGTTTGGCCATGTCTATAAAACAGAGGGCATTAAGAACTAGCAGGGATTTATAACAAAAGCTAAATCTTCATGCAAGAGACTTCTCACCAGACCAGAAAACACCAAAAATCCCATTTGGTATCTATTGAGGGCCTCACCCAACCGTAAAGTTCTCCCTATCAAGTCACAACCATGTCTTCCTGCCTAAAACTCAAGTCTCGTAATGGGAAAACTCAACCATGTCTTCCTGCCAAAAAGATTGGCCAATCTATTGCACTTTTAGTTTGTAATTCATGGATTTGTAGAACAACCAGTTTTGATATCGTCGCATTTAGTTGTAATGTTAAATTTTAAGTTTATTTTCATTATGAGATAATAGAATAGTAATTAACACTTGCAATCTAGCACTGTGGAGAGTATTTTCGTTACGATTTTTCACTCTAGCATTTAAAAAGTCAATATGAGAACCATGGGAGGATAAGCGTAAGAAATACATCACTCTTAATTTCAATATCTTTTTAAGTAACGGTCAATTACTCATGTTAATCATCTAAGAGAAACAAAATAAACAAATGAATTCAACAATAGGGAGGAATACAATAGATTTGCAAAAAAAACTTGCTAATCGGAAAAAGAAAAATCTTAGTTAATTGGAAAAAATCAAGGTATATGTATGCAGCTAAAAGAAAATATGTAAAATGAGAAAAGGAAGAGCTTTACCGATGAGAGCAAAAGAGAGTTGATAGGGTTTGAGGTAATTTGATTTGAGCTAATTGGGGGGGTTTGGAATGGAGCGTAGGTTTCTTGCATTTGGGGAAGAGGCAAGATGATTTCAATTGTTAATATTTTTTAGAACAACTTTAATGCAGTCTAGTGCTGCTTTAGGATTAGTTTTGGTTTGGGCTCAATTATTCTTTTATGAGCCAAACAAAAACAAACATTTACATGGGTTATAATACCAACTTAAAATATTATGCTAAATACAAAAATTATAATAAAAATTAAGAAATATTTATAACTTACATTCCAATAAATATTTTTATCTATCTAATATATAAAATATGTATACATGTAATATCGGGTTGGTTTGGTTTCGGTTTGACTTTTTTTAGTTAATACCAAACCAACCCAATTATGATCGGGGTTTTATTTTTCAATACCAAACCAAGTCAAACCAAATCACTAGTCAGATTTTTTTCGGGTTGACTCGGATTTTCGGGTTGGTGCGTGTTATCGGTTTGGTTTGTACACCCCTACCGGTAGGACCATCATAATTACTACAACTGACAAGCCAAAAAAATATGCGTACAGGGCCTACAAGCTCAACATACTGCACTAACTGACATGATATGTCTACAAGCCTCTACTGATAGATATACTATGATCGGAACAGGGCCCCAACCTACCCATAACCTATCTACATATATACACAAGATGTACACAAAACTTCTAGACCCGGCAACTCCAAAGGACGGGGAGCTTGCCGATAAAGCTGAACTTCGGCAAACACCTACTGAGGAGGTTTACCCGTCTGTCTATCTGAACCTGCATGCATGAAATGCAGCGCCCCCAGAAAGGGACGTCAGTACGAAATAATGTACCGAGTATGTAAGGCAATATACTGAAAGCTGAACTGATAATATAATAACTGAAAGTAACTGGTAGTCAAAGAAAGTCTAAAGATATGCTCACCTGCTAGTATTGACTCTATTCTCTAAATATAATAAGTAAAATATCTATCTGACCATATAAGGCTCGGTGTATATATATATATATATATATATATATATATATATATGCTCTGTCATAGTAGGCTCGCTCATAGGCGCCCGGTCATACTAGGCTTTGTATCTCGACCAATTGGGCTCGCTCATAGGCGTTCGGCCACAGTAGGCTTGGTATATAACTTACCATTTGATCAGAGGTTGCCTAATAGGGGCCTGCCCATCGATTATAGCTCGATGGTAATGAAAATACTGTAATATTGTATATATANGGTACTAATCCATAAATATCGGGATTATTAACTTATGTTTCATTGTCAATTATCTTCTACTACTATATTGTCCTAATCTTCTGCTTCATTATCTTTATTTTGCATCTACTACTCATATTGCATGATACATACCAATAATTTCAGGGTTCTTTCCTTGGTGCACTATTATTGCTTACGTATATTTTTTTAGTTTTGTACGTTACAATATTCTCCTTATCGGAACTCATATTTAATTGAGTATTCTCTTCTTTCATTTAAGATAGCAAAGAGCATATATATATATATATATATATATATATATGCTCTTTGCTATCTTAAATGAAAGAAGAGAATACTCAATTAAATATGAGTTCCGATAAGGAGAATATTGTAACGTACAAAACTAAAAAAATATACGTAAGCAATAATAGTGCACCAAGGAAAGAACCCTGAAATTATTGGTATGTATCATGCAATATGAGTAGTAGATGCAAAATAAAGATAATGAAGCAGAAGATTAGGACAATATAGTAGTAGAAGATAATTGACAATGAAACATAAGTTAATAATCCCGATATTTATGGATTAGTACCATACAAGGTACCATATGACCACGATAATATAATGTATAAAGTATACTAAAAATAAGTAAAATTTGAAGTAAATTGAGATAATTTTTAATTATGCGAGTAATTGATTAATTACCGAATAACGAAACATTACCTAATTAACTAATAAGTGGATAAAGATTAAATTTCTCACCCCATCCCCACGTGGCAGCAGGCCACTTCATAAAGAGATGACTCTTAGTCACTCTTGATAGGGGGCAAAAGGATGTGTTACCTAAACACCTCAATAACGTGAAGTGTTACCCAAATCACTTAAATTCCAAAAGATATTTTAAAACCAAAACCATACTACAATAAATCCTAAACCTCATTCCTAATATTTTCAATACCAAAGACCTCACAATCAGAAGAAAACGTTACCCATTTTCCTTGCAATCAATTCCTACAAAAAAATCCAACAAGAATTATTAAAGTCTTAGCAACATAAAATTTTTGTGATTCTAACGGAGTACGGTGCAACCTTTTTTAAGAAGATCATACAAATTTTTCCCTACTCCAAATATGTTAAGGCTATCCCTTCTTTTTTTTGGCATAATCTATACGATACAAATAAAACGAGCAACATAGTCCATTTTCATCCATACTGCATTTTCAACAAAAGGTTATCTACTTGCACATGTGAAGACATTAGCTTAAAATTTATTCTGGTGTTCGTTTTCTCTTGGATCCACTATGTCTTATGGCCTTTGGTACATGATTTGTTGTATGAGCTTTCCCTAGTGTCTATCATGTTTGTCTTATGGGCACAGTTCAATAGCAATTTGTGTGGTCCCATCTATTTAGAATGACAGTTTAGCCACGACAATTATTAGATACTAAGGTGTCTAATATATTTTTGACCCGAGCTTGGGGGCGAGACTGTTACTTACTTCAAACCGGACGAAAAATTACTCTGCAATGGTCTTGCCGCTCGACTCGGCCTCAAATCGCCATCTATCCGAAATCAGTATCATATCATTAATACATGTTAAAGTAACAAAGCCTACACAAAAATTATCAAATTAAATCAAAATTTCTGAAATTGGCCAAACCCGACCCCCGGGCCCACGTCTCGGAATCTGAAAAAAATTACAAAATTAGAATCCTTATTCACTCACGAGTTTACCCCATATCAAATTCATCAAAATCCGACATAAAATGGCCATTCAAATCCCCAAAATCAACTCTCCAATTCTCTTCCATTTTTCTCTTAACTTTTACCCCAAATTCCCAATTTAGATGATAAAAATTACAACACAATCATGAGATTTAACCAAAATTAAGTGAAGAACACTTACCCCAATTACTCCTCTGAAAATCCTCTCTAAATCACCCTCTCCCGGGATCTCTATTGAATTTTAGAATTATAAACTCAAACCCTCGTTTTTGAACCTTTTAAATCTGCCCAAGTGAGTCTTCATCGTGATCGCGGAAATAGCCTCGCGATCGCGAAGCACAAACAAATGTTGCCCCTTGATTAACCTTACGCGAACGCGGAAACTCCCACGCGTCCGCGAACCTAAGCCACACAGACCTACGTGATCGCGACCTTCTTCATGCGGTCGCGTAGAGCAAACACCTCAACCTTTCACCGGCTCACTTTCTTATACGCAAACGCGACCCTGGCCACGCGTCGCGAAGCACTACATCACACACTTACGCGATATCGACCTAACCTCTGCGATCGCATAAAACAACTCCAACTCATCCCCAATTAAGCTTACGCGATCACGGCCTTCTCTTCGCGATCACGAAGAACAATTCTTCTGCAACAGAGCACCAAAAAATCTGCCAATTTTTCAAGTCCGAAATGTTCCGTTGAGCATCCAAAACACACCCGAGGCCCTCGGAACCTCAAGCAAACATAACAACACATATCATAACATCATTCAAACTTAGTCGAACCTTCGAATCGCTTCAAACAACATCAAAATACCAAATTAACCCCGAATTCAAGCATAAGGATTTCTAAACTTATGAAATTCGCCAACGATGCCGAAACCAACCAAACCACGTCCGAATGACCTGAAATTTTGCACACACGTCACAAATGACACTACGGGCCTATTTCAACTTTTGGAATTCTATTCCGACCCCGATATCAATTTTTCCACTGCCGACCGGGAATCGCCAAATTTCCAACTTCGCCAATTCAAGCCTAATTCTACCACGGGCCTCCGAATTACGTTACGAACAAACTTCTAAGTCCAAAATCACCTAACGAAGCTATTCGAACCATAATATTCCAAATCCTAGATTGTTTGCCCATAACTCAACTTCCGCTTGACCTTTTCCAATTAACTAACCAAATTAAGAGACTAAGTGTCTCATTCCTCTCCAAAATCACTCCGAACCCGAGCCAACCAACCTGACACAACATAATAGAGACGAACCACATATAATGAATCATAAAGGAGGAAAACGAGGCTAAAGCTCTGGGAAAATCCGATCGGGTCGTTACAGGCCCACTAGTATTTTTAATTCCCATTTCTTTTTTTCTTTACACATTTGTTGGTGCAAGTATAAATACACACCTATTATGTAAATATAATAATAATAATAATGAAAATAACTGAGTCTGGTCCTTGTTATTTGACCGACTCATTTTCTTTCTTTATCTCTCTCTCTCACCCTAACTAGGGTTTTCTTCTTTTCTTTTCCGCCATAGCTGCTTATTCTTCAATCTAACATGGTATCAGAGCGGGAATTATGATTACTCACTTCATGAGATTCAGTCTGATGTTAACCTCGCTCATAGTTTTGGACGATTTCATGTTCGTCCTGGTTGATCGAAGATGACTACTAAATCGACTATTTTTGCCATCAAATTTTGGGGATTTCCTCGGTTTTCTTCTTCAAGCGTCTGTTATTACTAGAAGCTTTGTTTTTCCGAGGTTTTCTTCAGTATCTCTTTAGATTTTATTTCTAGGGTTTCATATTCAGAGAAGACTCTTCTTCTTAGAGTTTGGGAAGAAGGATGGTAATATCTTTCTTGTTCAACTCCGAAATCGTATAAATCTGATATTGCATGTGGCATATTTGTATAGAAATTGTATTGATTTAGTTGATAATAGTTTTGTTTCAACTTACTGAACTTTAATTTCACTGTATGGGTAGTATTATGGAAAAAATAGGATCGTCTGGTAGTACAACCTCTGAGGGTTTTACTCCCTTCACGATTGACCCATCCTATCTTTTATATGTGCATCCGTCTGATAGTCCTGGTAGGCAGCTGGTGTCTGTACCTTTTAGTGGTTGTGGTTTTGTTATATGGAGAAGCAGTATGCTTACTTCCTTGTCTGCAAAGAACAAGTTGGGTCTCCTAGATGGTAGGGTCCCTCAACCATCACCAAATTCCCCTTATTACCCATATCAGGAAAAGTGCAATGACATGGTGAAGGCATGGATAATTAATTATGTGTCTAAAGAAATTGCCACCAGTTTCATGTGTCTTAAGACTGCAAGGAAAGTTTGGAAAGATATTAATAAGAGATTTGGTCAGTCAAATGAGTCAAAGTACCTTCAAATCTAAAGAAATTAGTACAACCACTCAAGGTTCATCAAATGTTGCTACCTACTTCACTAAGCGTAGGAGCTTATGGGATAAATTGAACTCCTCTTATGTTGGTCCAGTGTGTTCTTGTGGGGCACTTTCAAAATTCATAGAGGACCAACAGTTGTTCCAGTTCTTGAATGGGTTGAATTAATCCTAATCTACTATCAAGAGTGTCATCATGACGATGAACCCTCTCCCTCCTATAAGCACGGCGTATTCCCTCCTTCAACAGGATGAAAGTCAAATTAAAAGGAATCTCTTTCCAATGTTTCCAACTTTTCTGGGGATTCTACCTCTTTCTCTATAACCCCTACTCAGTACAACAACAATAAAAAATTTACTCATAAAGCTAATTTTGAACCCAAGAAGAATGCGTCCACAGTATCATACAAATACTGCAAGAAACCTGAACACACAGTAGAAAAATGCTACACGATGCATGGTTTTCCCCCTGACTTCAAATTTACTAAGAGTAAGAAGTCTGCTTCTTGTGTCCACGGTGATGTTTTCTATCCTCAATCATCTTCTAGGTTCAGTCAGCGTTCTGGTAACTCTACTCCGGTTCATGGATTTATAAAGGAGCAGTATCAATACATCCTCACTCTATTTCAACAAGTTCAGGTCTTTCCTGGTGTTGCATCATCTATCCAATCAGATGAGGATTATGTTTTTGCTCACTTTGCAGGTTTGTTTACTGCCTATGCTGTAGAATCGCTAGATTCTCATGTATGTACTTATTCACAATTAAATCCAAACCGTTGGATCTTGGATCCAGGCCACTAATCACATGACTCCACACAAATATTTGCTTCACAATGTTGTGCCTTTATCTAAACCATTTCTTGTCACCTTACTTAATGGATACAAAGTTAAGGTCATATCAACTGGTTCCTTGCATCTAAGACATGATATAACTTCGCTTAATGTCCTTCTAGTACCATCTTTTTATTTCAATTTAATCTCTATTCATCAACTTATTACTAAGCTGAATTGTATAGCAATTCTTACTAAATTCCATTGTTCTCTACAGGTCCTTCTCTGAAGAGGCCACTGGTAATTGGTAAGGCTGCTGGCAGGCTCTACTATCTTCATCCAAATGGAGATATATTCCCCAGCACAAGTTCTTCTCTATCTTTTGTTGTTGATATAACTTGTAATGAGTCTGTTTTTTATGTAGGTTCAATTCCATACAATGAGTCTGTTCCTGCACCTTTACCTCTTAAAGTTCCACCTAGTTGTAATCAAACTTCACTTGTTAAGAAGATGGATCTACTTTGGCATCAAAGATTGGGTCACATACCTTTTCATAAGATGCAGTCTATTTATTTTCTATCTAACAAAGTCTCTACTAAACAACCATTTATATGTTCAATTTGTCCAATGGCTGGACAACTAAGACTCCCCTTTCATGATAGCACTATTCATTCTACCAAACCTTTTCAACTAGTTCACATTGACATTTGTGGTCCTTATAATACTAAAACTTATAATGATTTTAGCTATTTTCTCACTTTAGTTGATGATTTTACTAGAGCCACTTGGACTCATCTTCTTTCTTCCAAGAGTAATGCTTTGTCAATTCTTAAAGCTTTCACTTATATGGTGAAAGTTCACTTCAACTCTTCAATACACACTTTTAGATCAGATAATGCTTTTGAACTTGGGAGTAGTTCTGAAGCCATCAATTTCTTTGCTTCTCAGGGCATTTTACATCAAAATTCCATTCCCTATACTCCACAACAAAATGGTGTTGTGGAAAGGAAACACAAACATCTTTTAGAAGTCTCAAGAGCCCTATTGTTTTAATCCAAACTACCACTGAAATTTTGGGGGGAATGTGTCCTCACTGCTACATACCTTATCAACAGGATGCCTTCACCACTTCTCCTTAAGCTTTCTCCTTTTGAAAAACTTCATGGTCATCCACCCTCCTATGATCACTTAAGATTATTTGGTTGTCTCTGCTTTGCTACTTCTCCTAAGGTAGGCATAGATAAATTTCAATCTAGAGCTATTACAGATATATTCTTAGGTTATCCCTGTGGCAAGAAAGGTTGCAAATTGCTCAATTTGTCTAACTCCTCTATTTTTCATTCTAGAGATGTAGTTTTCCATGAACATATTTTTCCCTATTCTTCTTCTACTTATTCTCATTTCAATGTGTTTCCTCCCACTTTTGTGGATATCCCAGCCCCTTCTCTCGTGGGTACTCCCTCTACTAACCATCTCGATCCTTTCCTCAGTTCCCCTCTTGTTTCTTCCTGTTCATTTCCTCCTGTTTCCCCTGTTTCCTTCCCTTCTTCTCCTATTTCTACCACCATTGTTTTTTATCCTCCTCCCTTAAGAAAGTCCACTAGAATTGTCATTCAACCCTCTTACCTTAAGGATTATGTCTGTTCCTCTGTCCTTTCCAACCTGCTTCTACACAATCCAAGATTTTCTCTAGTGAAGCTCACATGCATGAACCTCAGTTTTACCAGCAGGCTGCAGATAAGCTGTCACGACCCAAAACCAGTCTAGGTCGTGATGGCGCCTAACGGTGAGGTTAAGTAATCCAACGAACAACAATACTAATGAAAGTGCGGAATACAATAACAACGTGGGGTAGGACCGTAGAAAACAAGCTGAACCACAACTAGGCCCAGTACATATACAACCCCGATAACTACAACAAGTGTGTGCCAGGACTAGTCACAGTGTCAACGGGTGGCTACATAGATACAACAATAGAAATACATATACAAAATATACAAGCCGCAGTCTGGAACAAAAGACTGAGCAAAAATGAAACTGGAAGGCTCCAGAGGTGTTGTCAGGAGAACGCCAAGAAGACAGCTCACCGTGTGGAGCGACGCTGCGATCAGTATCTATCAACAAGCGGACGACCAGACGAACCAGCCTCGGTACCTGCACAGTCAAGTGCAGAAAAAGAAAGAAAGTGCAGCATGAGTACATATAAACAAATATGTACCCAGTGAGTATCCCGTCTAAACTCGTAAAGAGTAGTGACGAGAGGTAGAATACATACTCACTAAGGTCCAGTACATAAATAAATAAATAAGGTACATGCTGAGCAGTAAATCATGTGAGAAAATACACCAAGTATACGAACATGTAAACAGCAACAGTAACTGATCTCAAACATAATCTTTCTTTGTAAGCTGTCCATAGTTATATTACTTGTTCTCTTTCTCATTATCCGAAATGACTTATCTTTATTCTCAATTGTTCACT
>ML241752.1:0-16086 GCA_005239495.1 Nicotiana undulata
AGCCTTACGTCGCCCTTCCAAAGCATCTCAGGAAGGCGCCGCGTAACAGTATGTATGTATGTATGTATGTATGTATGTATGTATATTAGTTAGTTTTATCTCCTTGTGTCTTTGATCCTGTGTCAAGACTAGTCCATCAAGTCGATGGCCTCTAACATTTACTTATAAGACTTGTATTAATTCATTCAGGACATGATAACGTACAACATCCTTTACTATCCAATTAGGGAACATCATTTTTTTGCAAGAGATTCCTTTACACTTCAAAATATGTCACACTATCTTTATACTCAAATTTAGCACATTAACACAATTAGAATAATCTTTTGCTATTTTGATCTTATCATTTCACCATAAAGAAAATTCATCATTATCAAGGCAATGTTAATTCATAGGGGCTCATTCCTTATCAAAAAATAAATAAATTCATAGGGGCTCATTTTCCATAGTGTTGGAGAATCAGGACATGTAAAAACATATGTTCGACAGTTTCACTATCTAAACCACGTCTCTTACACACACTACTAACATGATTCATTCTTTTACTAATTAGATTATTAATGGATATATTATTAAGCACTCATCTTCTAAAGAGAAGTTTTTGTTTATTTTTTATTCCCTATTGCTCACAAAAAATCCCAAAATGCTTTAGGAAAAGCGTGGCACCATGGTTTGCTTAAGCGTTTTGCAACATGATTGTTTTGGGTCAAATTTAGAATTTATAAGTGGATGTCTCTTGAGCAGATACGTGACAATGATATGACGGAGGTGAGTCAACAAATAGTTAATATCGAATACAGACATACGCGAATTCTGAGGACACGAAGATCGGGAAAGAGAATTTGAAAGCAAGGTACTGGCAGGAGAAAAAAACACTAAGGGGTCGTTTGGTTGATGATAGGCTATAATTACGTATTTTAGTCGCTTATTACACTCGAGTTTACTGCACTTTAATTGAGTTTGAACTTTAATCGCTAGTGTTTTGCACTAACTATGTGTTTTATGCCTTGTAGGAGTGATTCCGAGCTATATAGATGTTATGGAATGAATTTAAGTGATTTGGAGCTTTGAAGTCTGAGTAAAAGCTCAAGGAATTAAGTCGGGATCGTGTTCGGGGGTCAAATTTGATAGTTGAGAACAAACGAAGACTCGCGGAGGCATATTGCGCACTGTCTAGTAAAATGGACATAACCTTTTTCTCCGAACTTCATTTGGCCTATATAATATATGGTTGGAAAGCTAACTCAAATGGATACAATTTTCATGTTTTACGTTTTTTCAAATTCCAAACGGAACAGGGTCAACAACGCGATCGAAACTGCGACCGCGACCGCGGTGCAACAGCGGTGGAAGGCAGCCTCAGATTCAGTGAACCTGTTTGGCCGCGGTCCTGGCGTAACCGCGGTGCGACCGCGGCATGACGCATAAACTTTAGGGACTAAAGTGCAAAACACGGGATTTTAAGCCCCAAAACCCTATATAAACTTAAGGAATTCGCCCAAGAGAAGAGAGAATCAATTTTTTAAATGGAAAACATCAAAAGCAAGGGCAAGAGGCAAGGAGGAAAATTGGGCATCAATATTTATTCTCCTCTTTTGTTCTTTTACCATTGACTATGAATTTTTTTGTAGTTTTTGTTATTATTATGAGTAGCTAAATATCTTAATCTAAGGTTTTGGTGGAACCCGTTGGAGATGAANAATCAAAGCTATAGGAACATACAACTAGGGAAAGAACCAACGGGGGAAACCATTACCTTAGACTTTTATTCCAATTGTTTACAACTGCTTGTTAGTTACTCTTAGTTTTATAGATTAAGTTAGCTGTAGTAGTAATCACACCACCAAGTAATATTCATAACTTTTGAGAAAGTTGACTAGTAAGAATTTAGTACTCTAACAACAATAATTGATAGGTTAATTCCCTGTGGGATTCGACTTTGGGCTAAATACTCAGATTATATTTGCAACGCCCGCTTAGTCTTTTTAAAAAGACATAGTTGAGCGTGATCAGTCAACAGATAGTTAATATCGAATACAGACATACGCGAATTCTGAGGACACGAAGATCGGGAAAGAGAATTTGAAAGCAAGGTACCGGCAGGAGAAAAAAACACTAAGGGGTCGTTTGGTTTGAATACAGCTTATGCCGGGATAAGTTATACTGGTATAAGTTATGCTGGGATTAGTTATGTTGTGATTGTTTTTTATCCACTGTTTGGTAAGTTATATTAAATATGACAATTGCATAATTTGTAAGAAGAATGTATAAGTTATACCGGTGCTAATTACCTCACCCTCTATAAGGTATAAGTTATCACGGTATTAATTTTAATCCTGGGATAACTTATACCTAGTTTGTTAACCAAACGAAGTATTAAGGTGGTATTAAATTTTTATACCAGCAATATACCTTCTTATACCTCATACCAAACGACCCCTAAAGGAGCAACCGTTACGGTAAATCCCAACACTTACTCCCAACATTATGCAGAGAGGTTTTTATTCATCTTTAAGAGGGCGAGATTTGAGGATCTTGTCACCTGGATTTCACTATAAATAATAATTTTTTTCTCTTACAAAGGCTATATTTCTTTCTCTTATTTTCTTAAGTTTTTATTCAGCTGAAGTTTGTTTAGTATTTGCTGAACTTCAGCATTTTTAGGAGCTGAAGTTTGTTTAGTATTTGCTGAACTTCAGCATTGTAGGAGCTGAAGTTTGTTTTGTATTTGCTGAACTTCAGCATTCTATGAGCTGAAATTTTTGTTTATATTTGCTCAACTTCACTATTCTTAGAGCTACCTGTATATGATAATTCAAATTTAGTAGATTATTCAAAACTACTTTTTGCATTATCATGTTCCGTGTTAATTTTAAATATAGATTCTTGTAGGATTCTCTGTTTCTATTTCTGGTTAGACCAAAAATGTTTGGCATAATATTTTCTTACATTACAAATTTCTTTTTTGGTTGGAAAAAAGTGGATCCATTAATAGATTACCAGAATTCTCTCAAACTTCTCTCTGCTATCAAAGTACTTTTCTATGCCATATATTTTCATCATCGAAAGTTTGATTGTGATTTACATGTTTTTTGATGGTACCATAGAACTTCTCCTACTGCGAATAATGAATACTGGAGCTTGACAACTAAATTGAGGACTATTTGTACACACAAAGAATGATGAATTAGAGTGTGTTTTTGATGTGCATGAAGAATAATATATCATCTAGAGGAAAGAATAAATATCACCCAAAGAAGAAAAAGAAGGAGGAGAAAGAGGCCTGAAGTTGTTTAAAAGTGGGTATAAGTTAAAACTTTTTCAAAAAATGGGTATATGTTAAATGGGGGCGACCTATAATTTTACGGTTAAATTTGAATCAGACTTGGCGAGTGTATTGGTCAAAATTTGGATTAGCTTTTGTGATAGTAGTGGCCGAGGTTGAAGTATAGCTCGACCAACAAGTAGAAGTCAGTGGTCCTAATTCAGACGAAGTCGGGCAGAAGACTTTAGTGACGATAGCCCAATTTTATATTAAAGTCGGGTGTTAGAATATTCCCTCTCTTGTATTTTTTAGGTTTCTTAAAGGATGTCTCCTATATATAGAACACTAGGGGAAGAAAAAATGGCATGTGTGGATCTCGGAAAGAACATTCTGCATTATTGACTATTGAAAGAATATACACTTCTTGTCTCATCTGTTGATTCCTAAGTCAAGAAACACCTTTCTATATACAAGATCCAAGAACTCAGTATCTCACTCACGTTATCTATCATTTACTCTGCTGACAACAAGAAAGTTGATACTCAACACTTGATATTCGGACGTACAATCATCTGTTATTACATTTATTGCCATTGCTTGCAATCATTTCATATATTCAATCATGCACTCATTGTGAATCATTGTTAGCATCTTGGTTCAACATTCAATATCACGACATTTCTACTCCGTTCATTAGCCTTTACATTCATAGATCTAATAGCTATTAAGTTTAACTAGGATTAACCTACCTTCTTAGCTTAACAAATCTCACATAAGTGTATTATCATATTTTTGGTAAAATAATTTGGCGCCGTCTGTGGGGATTTTCTGGTTAAAATCTGTAGTTTCTGTTAGATCTAGAAAGAAAAAATAGTACATACACGTACACAACTATCTCTTTCCATTTTCGCAAACTAATGATGGCAAGAAAGGGAGAAGAAAGGTTGAAAGCCATAGCAAGCGTTACCACTAACCTCATGAACGTCATTGATGAGGATAACAACGGAGGAGAGCTGAATGCCACACCCAGCGTCACGACAGGACAAGGTGGTTCACCCCCTCTCCGTGAAAGCGTAAAGTCGTTTGAGAAAGAGGCGCTTTCGCGTCTACAGCTTAAGAAGCACCACCAGCGGTGAAAAGGCTATTAGAAGCATGGTTGACAAGTACGATGAATGAGTTCCTCGACAAGCCCATTCTAGGAATGGCTCAGAACGCCGCACCAGCAGAAACAACCACCCACAAACAACTAGCTCCCTGCCCAACGGGTAACACTAACACTACAGTCGATGCAGGTAACGACGCACTCACAACTATACTGAGGAAGATGGAGGAGATGGAAAATGAAAATAAGGCACTGCGAGATCATATGCAAGAGCACCAAGAGAGGGTCAACAAAATACCCAGTGCCCTAAAACTCCTACCTAAACGAAACGTTGGTCGGCTCGTAGAGCAACCATACAGTGAAAAGGCATAACCACACCCCATTCCCAAAACCTTCAATATGCCGCCGTACTTAAAAATATATGACGGCACCACAGATCTTGAAGATCACATAGTCCACTACGTCACAGCAGTGAAAGACAACGAACTCTCAAAGGAGAAAGTATCTTATGTGCTGCTCAAGAAGTTCGGCAAAACCCTAACTGGGGGATCCCTGGCATGGTACTCGCAACTGCCGGCACGATCCATAGTGACGTTCGAAGAAATGGCCGATAAGTTCGTGACCGCCCACACCGGAGCCAAGAAGGTTGAGGACAGAGTGAGCCATATATTCGCCGTAAGGCAGTCGCCTGGAGAGGGACTCAGGGACTTCCTCGCCCGATTCAACAGAGTCAGGATGAGTTTACCAAATGTATCTGAGGGCATGGCCGTAGTAGCCTTCCAAAATGAGTTGAACAGAACCAGATCGAGAGCAACCAGAAATCTGTTGAGTAGGCTCATGAAATACTCTCCAACTACTTGGGAAGAAATCCACAACGCCTACTGTGTGGAGGTCCGAGCGGATGAGGAAGACCTCAACGGCCCGACTCAACGGATAACGTCAATCCATACAGAGTCTAGACGAGATCTCCATAATAACGCCCGAAGGGATCATCCTGGACCACGTCCCAACTGTGACTGACACCAACCATATGTCAGAACAGCAATTCCACCACCTCCTCGTCATGTGGAAGGGCCGTCAAGGCCGAACACATGGACTCTACGGAATGACAAAGGTATGCCCCCACCTTTATCTACTCACAATTTTTGTGTCTCCCCTTCAAAAATAGTGTACGCATTAGAAACGCTCGGGAAAAAGGTGAAATGGTCGCAAAAGATGAAGTTCGACCCAAGCACAAGAAGGTCGAATGCCCTCTGCGAGTTCCACCAGGAACGAGGCCACAAGACAGAGGAATGCATAGCCTTACGACAAGAGGTGGTGAACATGCTCAATCAGGGACACCTGAAAGAACTTATGAGCGACCGCGGAAGAGCCAACTTCGGCAGGGAACGAGAATAACACCAAGGACCTCCAAAACCGCCCTCCTCTACCCGCACTATCCAAATGATCATCGGCAGAGGCACAGAGACCGCAATTAACCATGTGAAGTTCACCACCACGCACAAGCTAAAGCGGTAAATCACACATGAACGGTATGACAACCTCGAAGACAATATCATCTTCAATAATTCAGATACCAACGGTTTGACGTTCCCTCACCTTGATGCTCTTGTTATTACTTTACGAATTTTACATACTGACGTAAGAAGGATAAAGGTTGACGATGGAAGCGGCACGTGTATTATCCACCCCCGAGTTCTCGTTCAAATGAGACTCGAGGATACCGCTGTATAACACTAACAGGGTTTAACAATGCAGTTGAACGAACCTCAGGAGAAATAACGTTACTCATCTTGGCCGGAGGCGTCACGTTGGAGACAACGTTTCACATCATGAACTAGGACACAACTTATAACGCCATCATAGGGCGACCTTAGATACATGACATGAGGGCCATTCCGTCCAGCCTCTATCAAGTAATAAAATTCCCAACCCCTTGGGGAATATTTAGCATCAGAGGCGAACAACGCACGTCACAGGAGTGCTACTGCATCGTCCAAGATTGTACCCATACCCAACAAATGAAAAGAACATCCTCGGAAGCATAGCAATTACCAAAGTCGGGAGTAAAACCCGACGATCAGGACAACGTCATCAAAGACCCCGATGTCGTGGAGGCCCCGGGATCAACAGTGGAATACCTTGAACCCGTCCAGTTAGACAAAAATGACAATAGCAAAAAGGCTTACGTCGATCACAAACTCCCCGAACTAGGTAAATTTCATGAGTTTTTAACTAACAATGCAGATCTATTCGCTTTCTCCCATACAGACATGCCAGGTATCCTAAAAGACATCGCTACACACAAATTAAACGTGGACCAGCTCTACCAGCCGGTGCGACAAATGAGAAGGAAATTTAACACCGCAATTAACGATGCAGTCCGGGAAGAAGTAGAGAAACTACTAGCCAACAGCTCCATTAGAGAATCCAAATACACCTAGTGGGTCGTCAACGTGGTCATGGTAAAAAAGAAGAATGGGAAATGGCTCATGTGCGTCAACTTCACAAACCTGAACAAAGCATGTCCAAAGGACTCCTTCCCGCTGCCACACATCGACCATCTCATCGATGCAACGGCAAGACACGAGTTGCTAAGCTTCTTGGATGCATACTTGGGATATAATCAGATCCTCATAGAGGAGGAGGATCAGGAAAAAACAACTTTCATAACTCATTAAGGGACTTACTGTTATCGAGTCATGCCATTCGGACTGAAGAACGTAGGGGCGACTTACCAAAGGTTGGTCACCAAGATGTTCAAAGAGCAACTCGACAAAACAAGAAGTATACATAGACGATATGCTAGTCAAATCCAAAAAGGAAAGAAGATCATATCGACCATCTGAAAGAAGCCTTTGACATATTGAGACGATATGGCATGAAGTTGAATCCAGAAAAATGCGCTTTCGGCGTAACCTTAGGAAAGTTCCTCGACTTCATAGTATCACAAAGAGGCATAGAAGTCAACCCCGACCAGATCAAAGCTATCGAAGGGATACCCAAACTGTTAACCAGCAAAAAGCAAGTACAAAAGCTCACCGGCGCATAGCCGCACTGTCAAGGTTATCTCACGATCGTCGGACAGATGCCACAAATTCTTCAAAGTCCTCAAAAAAGACAACGAACTCCAATGGAACTCAAAATGTGTCGAAGCCTTGAGAGAATTGAAGGCGTATCTGTCCTCACCCCCACTTCTCGCCAAAGCTGAAACCGGCGAATGCCTTCTAGCTTACCTGTTGTATCAGAAGTAACGGTAAGTGCGGTACTCGTCCGCGAAAATAAAGGTACGCAATCTCCCATCTATTATATTAGTAAGACTCTAGTCGATGTTGAAACGAGGTATCCGCACCTCGAGAAGCTGGCACTGGTTACGGCTTCACGAAAGCTCAGACCTTACTTTCAATGCCACCCCATATTGGTCGTCATGACCTTTCCCCTTAGAAGTATCCTACATAAGCCCGACTATCGGGAAGATTGGCCAAGTGGGCCATCAAACTAAGCGAGCACGATATCACGTATCAGCTGTGAACATTGATAAAGTCGCAAGTGCTATCAGACTTCGTCACCGACTTCAGTGCTAAGATAATGCCTGAAGTCGAACAGGAAGCCTCTCGTAATGAGTCTCTTCAACCCGACCTATGGGTCCTACATACCGATGATGTCTCTAACACGTCAGGATCAAGATTGAGACTCGTACTTGAGGTCCCGATAGGCGAAGTAATCCGCCAATCTATACAATGCCCAGAAACAATGATGTCGAGTATGAGGCCAT
Source organism: Nicotiana undulata (assembly GCA_005239495.1). Lineage (NCBI taxonomy): Eukaryota > Viridiplantae > Streptophyta > Magnoliopsida > Solanales > Solanaceae > Nicotiana > Nicotiana undulata. Next base: position 8,143 of record ML241752.1, read on the forward strand.
CATTGCAGGACTAAAACTAGCCCTCAAATATGGGGCCCGACGAGTCATCATCCGGTGCGATTCGCAACTTGTGGTCAACCAAGTGTGTCACGTCCTAAAACCGAGGGACGAGACCGGCGCCTAACCGGATGAACCCAGCCAAGCGGACTTGGATATCCTTTCCTACCCAACGCATTACCCCGTGATCATAATGTACATTTTATAAGTGAAACAACAGAAATGGAATCAAAGCATGATTTTACAACATAAGTCCATTTTTCCTCTTTTAACATTTTCAACATTTAACCTTCCCAAAACATACATTCTAAAATACAACATTCCCGATACGGGATCATGATTACGAACGGGTACGACAGCTACCCAAAATACATATATATACAACCCACATAGTGTCTACGGAGCCTCTAAGAGCACGAACAGTATACATAGACTTGCTGGAGACAAGGCCCCGGCTATACCTCAAAAGTAGACGACATAACAAAATGAGCCAACATGAACTACACATGGCCCCGAGAAGAAGTAGGGCTCACCAAGACTGCTGAGAAGATGGAGAGAAGGCACCACTATCGGCGATCAGAGCTACCTGCTATGGAACCACCTACATCCAAATAAAAGATGTAGCGCCCCCGGCAAAAGGAACGTTATCACCATTGAATAGTACTAGTATGTATGAACGAACCTACTCCAGATAGGATAAACAATAACAGTCATACATGAGTAGAGGCATCATACAACAATACACTGAAACATGGAAAATCACAACAAGAATTACCACATCCCACATCCCGTTTTGCCATCTTTTGGTTAATGTACTTTTAAGTTTTATCTTGTTATTATTATTACTGATCCACCGTGTCGTTGTCACACGGAGTCCGATCTCTGCCCGATCGGCTAAGCCATCCTAGGTGAGGTCTGAATATCAATCACATCACATATAACAACCGTGGCTTGTTCTCACGGAGTCTGATCTTTGCCCGAATTAGCTAGGCTAACACCGTGGCTCGTGCACAGCACACAGAGTCTGATCTCCGCCCGATCGGCTAGGCCATCTCAACTGAAACAGTGAGGACAATAATCATCATCATATCATAATCATATCACAACATCAAGACATCCATGTGTACGACATGGAGTCCGATCCCAGCCAGATCAGATAGGCCTTCTCACCCCTAGGACATTCTCTTGGTACAATTATGGATGTTTTAGATCACTTACATCATTTTAAACCTTTTTTGATCCCCAACACATATTGCTCTTGGATTCATCTTTCATATCATTAGAGTCCTTTAATTCGTATTTCACAACAATTCATCCTTTAATCCATATTCCATAACCATCCAATCCATTAATTCACGTTTCACAATTTCCCAATCCATTGTTTCGTGTTTCATAACAGTTCAACCTCATGTTTCACATGTCACTTCATTACATATCTTTACTCATATTCCATAACAATCCACCCTTCTAAATTTTTCACACCCATCATATAATACGAGCACACACACAATAAGGAAGAACATGAAGATCAACATTTATACATTCCACTAGCAAGACATCATGGTGGTAGCATATAGCAACATGGAAACAAGAATTCCTCAATTAAGCACATAATTTACATAGAAGGTCAATAAGAGAGTCATACGCAGAAAATGACCACAATGGGTTTATCCTATGAGGATTAGAGTTAGCCATACATACCTCGAGTTGGAATTTCTCCTTAATTTCTATCTCAAATCACCGGACCTTCTAGCGCCTTCAATCTAATTTACAATGTGACACATTCAAACTTAGAGATAGGAATCTTGAACTCATTTGGGAATTTTATCAAACACTATGTGATCTTTTAGATTAACTAGCCCCTTTCTAGTGAAAGATTGCCCTAACTTACTTCCCTTTGTTAGATTATGGTAGATTATTCACATGCATGCAAGGTCTTAACCATCATCCTCAAGAACCAACCTATGTGTGTTCTATTTTAACTAGAATCTGGGAATTAAGGGAAAATGGGGTAGATACTTACCTCTTATGGTGAAGAAGATGACATTTACTTGATTAATTCTAGGCCTGAGTAGAGATGGAGGACCACTTTGGGGAAGATGAGGACTTATCTCACTAGAACCCACTCTCACTTCTCTCTATTTTGGTCAGATAGGCGTTAAAAATGAAGGGGGGGGGGGGGTTTTTTTAAACTGGGGGTCGGGTTTTAAAATTAGAAATTAGCATCCCCGAAACAGGTATGTGGTCAGGAATGCGATCAGATTCCTTTTATGCGGTCCGCATACCTGTCGCATTAGTGGCCTTCAGCTGGGCCAAAAAGAGAAGCAGACTGCCCAGGTTTGCGACCACTATCCGGTCCGCATACCTGTTATGCGATCGCATAACTCCCTCCTCAAAAATCAAGGTGCAAGAATGCGGCCCGCATTCGTGAAATGCGATCGCATTCTGGGCCGCATAGCTGTCCTCAAAATGGACAACAAACTGTCCAAGTATGCGACCACTATGCGTTCTGCATACCCGATCTGCGATCGCATAGTGGACCGCAGAACCGCGCAAATTTGGAAAATTATATCTTTTAAGTCCTGGGGTACTTTTCACTCTAAAGGGGTCCGTTTTAAGAATTTCTATAGTTATATTAACATGGGGACCTATCCAGGCATCGCCTTTAGTTAGAAATTTTACGTGTCTTTACATTCTCCCCCACTTAAAATCATTCATCCTCGAATGAAGATCGGGAAATCACTTGGGTATGAAAACACAAAATGCCAACCCCCAATTTTCACTGACTCCGATATTTTCAAAAAAAAAAAATTCGCCAGAGTTTCCTTTGTAAATAGGCCTATCCACCTGCCAGAGATCCCCCGAAACCCAATTCAAAAAGTCCCACATAGTTCAGTTAACACAACGAATGGCACATAATTCAGTTATTTCAATGAATTGCACATAATTCAACCAACACAATACATACAAATATAACACAAAGTCGAGAAGTCCTAAGAGAAGGGGGGGGGGATTAGGGGGGTGAGGTGGTTTTACACAAGATATAACACAAAACCTAGAGGTGACCACCTTCATAAATAACTACCTGACTTATTCAAACAAATGAGGGTATTTCTCTTTCATTTCTTTTTCCGCTTCCCATGTGGATTCCTCGGCTTGTTGACTCTGCCATAACACTTTAACCGAAGCAATCTCCTTGTTTCTCAACTTAAGAATTTGCCTCTCAAGAAAATCGTCGGGAACCTCTTCATATGACAACTCTTCATTGACCTCAACAGTCTCAACCGGTACGATGGCAGACGGATCTCCAATTACTTTCTTCAGCATGGACACATGAAACACCGGGTGCACTAATGACATCTTAGGGGGAAGCTCCAGCCTATATGCTACCTGTCTTATCCTCTTGGCGATCCTATACGATCCGACATACCTTGGGCTCAACTTCCCCTTCTTTCCAAACTGCATGACTCCCTTCATGGGAGATACCTTCAAGAATACCCAATCATCTACTTGAAACTCCAAATCCCCACGACGAACATCCGAATAAGATTTCTGACGACTCTGAGCAGTTTTCAACCTCTTCGAAATGACTCTAACCTTCGCCATAGCTTGATGCACAAGATACGATCCTAGCAATTCCTCCTCTCCAACCTCGAACCATCCAATTGGAGACCTACACCTTCTTTTGTACAATGCCTCAAATGGGGCCATCTGAATACTAGCATGGAAAATCTTATTGTAAGCAAACTCTATAAGCGGCAAGTGATCATCCCAGCTACCCTTAAAATCAAGTACACAAGCTCGCAACATGTCTTCAAGCGTCTGAATAGTCTGCTCTGCTTGACCATCAGTCTGCGGGTGGAATGTTGTGCTGAGATTTACCTGCGTACCCAAACCTTGCTGAAATTTCTTCCAAAAGATAGTAGTGAACTGGGCCCCTTGATCCAAAATAATAGATACTGGAGTGCCATGGAGCCTAACTATTTCTTTGATATACAACTCTGTGTACTGCTCTGCAGTATCAGTGGACTTTACTGGCAAGAAATGTGCTGACCTCGTGAGCCGATCCACTATCACCCAAATTGAGTCAAACTTACACGGAGTGCGGGGTAACCCCACCACAAAGTCCATATTGATCATCTCCCATTTTCATGTTGGTATTTCCATAAGCTGTGCCAACACACCGGGCCTTTGATGCTCGGCCTTCACTTGCTGACAATTCGTACACCTAGCCACAAAGTCTGCCACACCCCTCTTCATACCATTCCACCAATAAATCTCCTTGATATCGTGATACATTTTCGTAGAACCTGGGTGTACGGAATACCTAGAATTGTGAGCCTCCGCCATTACTCTCTCCCGAAGATCATCCATGTCCGGAACACATAGCCTCCCTTGGCACCGCAAAACACCATCATCATTGCCGAGTGAAAATTTTGTAGTCTTGTGATTCAGAATCGCCTCTCTCAATTGTGCCAATGCTAGGTCCCTAATTTTCTTTTCCTTGACTTCCGCTACAAGTGAAGAATCCGCCCCATTACGCACCACTACATTCCCTTTATCTGAGGCCGAAAGACAGACCCCCAGACTGGCCAACTGAAAAATCTCCCGAGCCAAAGGCCTCTGACCTGCTTCTAAATGAGCCAAACTACCCATGGATTTCCGACTAAGAGCGTCTGCCACCACATTCTCCTTCCCTGGATGGTACAAAATATTCATATCATAATCTTTGAGCAATTCCAACCATCTCCTCTGCCTCAAGTTTAATTCCTTCTGTTTGAATAAATACTGAAGATTCTTGTGGTCTGTGAACACGTCCACATGGACCCCATAAAGATAATGCCGCCAGATTTTCAATGCAAACACAACTGCTGCGAGCTCCAAATCATGCGTCGGATAATTCTTCTCGTGATTCTTGAGCTGTCTTGAAGCATACACTATAACCTTACCACATTGCATCAACACACACCCCAAACCAACCCTAGAAGCATCAAAGTACACCACAAACCCCTCTACACCTTCTGGCAAGGTCAACACTGGTGCCGAAGTCAATCTTGATTTCAATTCCTGGAAACTCTTTTCACAAGCATCGGACCACTGGAACTTAACCGCTTTCTGGGTCAACTTAGTCAATGGGGAGGCGAGAGTAGAGAATCCTTCCACGAACCTCCGATAATACCCAGCTAAACCCAAGAAACTTTGAACCTCTGTCGAGCTCGTTGGTCTAGGCCAATCCTTCACCGGTGCGACCTTTTGGGGATCAACCCTAATCCCTTCCCTGGAAATAACATGGCCCAAAAAGGTGACTGAATCTAGCCAAAACTCACATTTTGAGAACTTTGCATACAACTGGTGCTGATGAAGGGTCTGCAAAACTGCTCTGAGGTGATTAACATGGTCTTCCTAACTTCGCGAATAAACAAAGATATCGTCGATGAAAACTATCACGAAAGAGTCAAGAAACGGTTTGAAAACCCGATTCATAAGATCCATAAAAGCTGTTAGGGCGTTGGTTAGCCCAAAAGACATTACCAAGAATTTGAAGTGCCTATAACGAGTCCTGAGGGCGGTCTTAGGAATATCCTGCTCCCTGATCTTTAACTGGTGATACCCGGACCGTAAATCAATCTTTGCGAAGAACCTAGCACCTTGCAATTGGTCGAACAAATCATCTATCCGAGGCAATGGGTACTTCTTTTTTATGGTGACCTTGTTGAGCTGCCGATAATCAATACACATTCGAAGCGATCCATCTTTCTTTCTGACAAAAAGAACCAGTGTGCCCCAAGGCGACAAACTAGGCCTAATGAAACCCTTTTCTAGAAGATCCCTCAATTGCTCTTTTAACTCTCTCAATTCTGCTGGCGCCATACGGTAGGGTGGAATAGAAATTGGCTGTGTATCTGGCAATACATCAATCCCGAAATCGACCTCTCTATCTGGTGGAATCCCAGGAAACTCATCCGGAAAAGCCTCAAGAAACTCATTCACGACAGGCACAGACTCGAGAGCAGGCACCTCCAAAGTGGTGTCCGCCACCCGGACCAAATGGTAGAAGCACCCTTTTCTGATTATCTTTGAGGCCTTAAGGTAGGAAATAAACCTACCTCTTGGCACAATATTATTACCCTCCCACTCGATAACTGGTTCATTAGGAAACTCGAGCCTCATAATTCTAGTTCGGCAATCGAGTTTAGCAAAGCACGAATAGAGCCAATCCATCCCCATAATCACATCAAAAGCTACCATTACCAACTCAACAAGATCGGCCGTGGTATCTCGACCACGCACCGTGACAACACAGTTCCTATAGACTCGCGCAGACGTAATAGATTCATCAACCGGAGTCGACACAGAGAACGACTCATGGAGCTGTTCGGGTTCTATCCCAAAACTCGAAGCAACTAAAGGGGTGACATATGATAAGGAAGACCCGGGATCAATAAGAGTATAAACATCATGAGATTGAACAATCAGGATACCTGTGACGACATCTGGAGAAGCCTCAACACTTTGTCGACCACTCAAAGCATAGAACCGACTGGTTCCTCCCCGGCCTCGTGCACCACCCCTAGCTGCACCACGCCTAGATGGTGCTGAAGGGCCTCGGGCTGGTGGGCGTGCTGAAGATGTAGCAGCTGAAGAACTAGATGGCTGGGCGTCACCCCATCCTACACCCTGGCCGATACAGATAATAGGTCCCAGTATGAAACCTCTCACACTTGGGGAATGGGCCCCTCTGCTGCTGGAACCTCCCACCGGAACGGCCTGGCTGATGGAACCCCCTGCCGCCTGAACTGGCCCCAAAACGACCTTCCTGCTGATGATGATGGTGTTGCCCTGGTGGCGGGGCACTAGCTGATGACTGAGCATGAGACTGGGATGGTCCTGATGACCCTCTCCCAAGAACTTGTCTCCCTTCTCCAAAAAAAACCCCCAAGGTTGCCCGCCGGCCGAGCTCTACTACTACTTTCTCTCTCCATCCTTATCTTCAATTTCCAAGCCTCCGTAGCCTGGGATAATCCCACAATCTTCCCATAGTTCATATCTCAATGTGGAGTAGTCGTAGCAACTTAATTAATAACCAAGGGACCAAGGCCCTGCACGAACCGACGAACTCTAGCCTCCATAGTCGACACCATATGAATAGCATATTTGGACAAGCGCACGAACTCCATATGGTACTCCCACACACTCCTGTTTCCCTGCTTGAGGACCTCAAACTCTGTAGCACGGGCTGCAATAGTCTCAGCGGGCAAGAAATGGTCCATGAAGGCATATAAAAACTCATCCCACCTCGCCGGAGGGATCTCCTCTCCACGGGAACTCTCCCACATCTCGAACCACGAATATGCGGCTCCCTTCAGACGATAGGAAGCCAACTCAATCCCCTCTGTCTCAGTAGCCCTCATAACTCGGAGGGTTTTGTACATCTCATCAATGAACTCCTGAGGATCAGCCTCTGGGTCGGTGCCTGTGAACTCTAGAGGGGCTAACCGTAGAAACTGGTTGACTCTGGAATCTGAAGAATCCCCTTATCCACTAGAGGATGCGGGGGAAATATTTGATCTTTGGGCCTGGGAGGCCACTAACTGGGTCAACATATGGATAGCTCCCCTGAGGTCCCCATCAGAAATACCGGGACCGGAAGCTGGAGCTGGAGGTGGGTCAGGAGTATCTGTCACGACCCAAATTCCCACCTTTTAGGCCGTGACTGCGCCTAACGTTGAACCCGCTAGGCCAGCCAACGTATATCTTGCAATAGCAACTTATAATCATTTAACACGAAATAAAATGTTAGTTCGTCAATTTCAACCAATTTCCGACAGAATCCTGTAAGCATTGCTTAATAAAAATAACGAAACTAAAAAACAATGCGGAGAATAAAGACATGACAAACATGAAATAACGTAAAACTTCCCAAAAACCGGGGTGTCACAATCTCAC
>ML241752.1:16485-46017 GCA_005239495.1 Nicotiana undulata
AAATTTGACCCCGGGCCCACGTGGTCGAAACTAAAGGTTCGAACCAAAACCCGACCCCCCATATCCCCACGATTAAGAATATACAATTTGTTTTAAGATTCGACCCCAAGTTGGGGTGGAATCACCCAAAAATCCCAAAAACCTAACACTACCCAAAAACCCCACTTTCCTGATTGATTTCATGAGTTTAGGCCTAGTTTTCTAGTGATTAATGATGTTAATTGGAAGAAAATGGAATTAGAATTGATTACCTAGGAGGGTGTGGTGATGAAGCTCGTCAAAAATGGCTAAGGAGCTGTGGGGAAGAAGGAAGGAGTGAAAACTTGGGAAAGTCCCTTAATGCCTACTGTTTTGGGTTTAAGAGGAAAATCATTGGGCGAATCTCGCACCTGCGGATAAATAACCGCACCTGCGGTACCGCAGGTGCGGAAAAGTGCTCGCACCTACGGTCTTGGGCCAGCCCAGAAGGGGCCGCTTCTGCGGAAAAGAATCCGCTCTTGCGGAGTCCGCTCTTGCGGGATTTGGTCGCCCCTGCGGGAAATCTCGCGCCTGCGGACTCTGGGCAAAAGGGCTAGGGATCGCACCTGCGAGGCTGGGACCGCAAAGGCGGTCCCGCACTTGCGGCTGGGCAACCGCACCTGCGGTCACATCAGCTGCTGTGCACTAGCAGTGGTTTTTGCTGGTTTTTGGCCTTGCGCGGGGTCCGGGAGGCACCTGGGCCCACCCGAGCCCCCGTCCAAAAATACCAACAAGTCCTAAATCACTTAGCGGACTCGCTCGAACTTTCGGAACACGAAAAACAACAGCGGAACTCGAACTCAAACCCCAAGACTTATTTAATCAAATCTTAAGAACTTAAAATTCTAGAATTCATTTCCANCGCTCGAACTTTCGGAACACGAAAAACAACAGCGGAACTCGAACTCAAACCCCAAGACTTATTTAATCAAATCTTAAGAACTTAAAATTCTAGATTTCATTTCCAATACCCCGAACCGGCCTAAACTTCTCGGAATGACATCAAACTTTGCAGATAAGTTATACATGACATCACAGTACTATTTCCGGTCTCGGAATCTCATTCGAACCCCGGGAACATAACATCACTTTCCAAGTCGCATTTCAAATTCTTTAAAACCTCAAAACCTCATTTTGATCCGAAACCACTCAATTCACGCCCGTTTTACGCCAAATTTTACAAATAAGACAAATAATATATAATAAACCTGTTCCGGGCTCCAGAGCCATAATACGGGCCCGGTAACACGGTTTTCACATAATTATTCACTTTCATATTCCTTTATTATTTTCAGAAAACAATTTCTTTTAAAAATTCATTTCTCGGGCTTGGGACCTCGAAATTCGATTCCGAGCATATGCCCAAGTCCCATATTTTCCTACGGACCCTCCGGGACCATCGAATCATGGGTCCAGGTCCGTTTACCAGAAACGTTGACCAAAGTCAACTATATTCATTTATTAATTATCAAAACTCATTTTCATCCAATTTTCACATAATAGCTTCCCGGCTACACGCCCGGGCTGCGCACGCATATCGAGGTAAGACTAACGGAGGCTCTCGGAGCCTCGGAACATAGATACAGCTTAGATTACGTAAGATGACCTTTTGGGTCATCACAGTATCAGTGGGAGGGATTTCAGCACCCTCCGCTGGAGCGGGAATATGAATAGTCTGGCCTGGAGTGGAGGAGTCAGGCTGGTTTATGGTCAAGGAATCATTCGCGCCCGCACCACCAGATGGTGAATTTATAACCACTCCCGAGGTGGCGTTGGCCTCTAGGCCGAGTCGAGCTCTCTTCTTGGGTGCCATTTACTGAAAGTTGAAACAACGCACGGGTTAGAGATAGACTGCCTCACCTTTCACCACATCGCACGATACGGAATAGCAATAAAAGGGTATTTTCCTAAATGTCCATGCAACCCCCTAATTATAGATGTGGTCGACAACACACCGATAAGAAGGGCTTTACTAGACACAGCTCCGAGACATCCTAGGACACTTTTAAAACCTTAGGCTCTGATACCAAGTTTGTCACGCTCCAAAACCGAGGGACGAGACCGGCGCCTAACCGGATGAACCCGGCCAAGCGGACCTTTCCTACCCAATGCATTACCTCGTGATCATAATGTACATTTTATAAGTGAAACAGCAAAAATGGAATCAAAGCATGCTTTTACAACATAAGTCCATTTTTCCTCTTTTAACATTTTCAACATTTAGCCTTCCCAAAACATACATTCTAAAATACAACATTCCCGATACGGGATCATGATTACGAATGGGTACGACAACTACCCAAAATACATATATATACAATCCACACAGTGTCTACGAAGCCTTTAAGAGAACGAACAATATACATAGACTTGCCGGCGAAAAGGCCCCGACTATACCTCAAAAGAAGACGACATAACAAAATGAGCCAACATGAACTACACACAGCCCCGAGAAGAAGTGGGGCTCACCAAGACTGCTGAGAAGATGGAGGGAAGGCAACACTATCGGTGATCGGAGCTACCTGTTATGGAACCACCTACATCCATATAAAAGATTTAGCACCATTGAATAGTACTAGTATGTATGAACGAACCTACTCCATATTGGATAAACAGTGACAGTCAAACATGAGCAGAGGCATCATACAACAGTACACTGAAACATGGAAAATCATAACAAGAATTACCACATCCCACATCCCACATCCCGTTTTGCCATCTTTTGGTTAATGTACTTTTAAGTTTCATCTTATTATTATTATTACTAATCTACCGTGTCGTTGTCACACGGAGTCCAATCTCTGCCCGATCGACTAAGCCATCCTAGGTGAGGTCCGAATTTCAATCACATCACATATAACCACCGTGTCTTGTTCTCACGGAGTCCGATCTCTGACCGAATCGGCTAGTCTAACACCGTGGCTCGTGCATAGCACACGGAGTCTGATCTCTGCCCGATCGGCTAGGCCATCTCAACTGAAACAGTGAGGACAATAATCATCATCATATCATAATCATATCACAACATCAAGTCATCCATGTGTACGACATGGAGTACGATCCCAGCAAGATCGGATAAGCCTTCTCACCCCTAGGACATTCTCCAAGTACAATTATGGATGTTTTATATCACTTACATCGTTTTTAACCTTTTTCTATCCCCAACACATATTGCTCTTGGATTCATCTTTCATATCATTAGAGTTCTTTAATTCGTATTTCACAACAATTCATCTTTTAATCCATATTCCATAACCATCCAATCCATTAATTCATGTTTCACAATTTCCCAATCCATTGTTTCGTGTTTCATAACAGTTCAACCTAATGTTTCACATTTCACTTCATTACCATATCTTTACTCATATTCCATAACAATCCACCCTTTTAAATTTTTCACACCCATCATATAATAGGAGCACACACACAATAAGGAAGAACATGATGATCAACATTTATACATTCCACTAGCAAGACATCATGGTGGTAGCATATAGCAACATGGAAACAAGAATTCTTCAATTAAGCACATAGAGCACATAATTTCCATAGAAGGTCAATAAAAGAGTCATACCCGGAAAATGACCACAACAGGTTTATCTTATGAGGATTAGAGTTAGCCATACATACCTCGAGTTGGAATTTCTCCTTAATTTCTATATCAAATCACCGGACCTTCTAGCGCCTTCAATCTAATTTACAATGTGACACATTCAAACTTAGAGTTAGGAATCTTGAACTCGTTTGGGAATTTTATCAAACACTATGTGATCCTTTAGATTAACTAGCCCCTTTCTAGTGAAAGATTTTCCTAGCCTACTTCCCTTTGTTAGATTATGGTAGATTATTCAAATGCATGCAAGGTCTTAACTATCATCCTCAAGAACCAACCTATGTGTGTTTTATTTTAACTAAAATCTGGGAATTAAGGGTAAATGGGATAGATACTTACCTCTTATGGTGAAGAAGATGACGCTTACTTGATTAATTCCAGGCCTGAGTAGAGATGGAGGGCCAATTTGGAGAAGATGGGGACTTCTCTCACTAGAACCCACTCTCACTTCTCTCTATTTTGGTCAGATAGGTGTTAAAAATGAAGGGGAGGGATGTTTTATTAAATTGGGGGTCGGGGTTTAAAATTAGAAATTAGCAGCCCCGAAGCAGGTATGCGGCCAGGAATGCGATCGCATTCCTCTTATGCGGTCCGCATACCTGTCGCATAAGTGGCCTTCAGATGGGCCAAAAAGAGAAGCAGACTTCCCAGGTATGCGACCACTATGCGGTTCGCATACCTGTTATGCGATCGCATAGTGCGTCCTATAACTCCCTCCTCAAAAATCAAGGTGCAAGAATGCGACAACTATGCGGCCCGCATACGTGAAATGCGATCGCATTCTGGGCCGCATAGCTGTCCTCAAAATGGACAGCAAACTATCCAAGTATGTGACCACTATGAGGTCCGCATACCTGATCTGCGATCGCATAGTAGACCGCAGGCCCGCGCAAATCTGGAAAATTATATCTTTTAAGTCCTGGGGTACTTTTCACTCCAAAGGGGTCCGTTTTAAGAATTTCTACAGTTATATCAACATGGGGACCTATCCGGGCATCGCCTTTAGTTAGAAATTTTACGGGTCTTTACAAAGTGTCAGGGACATATCAGATCAAGGAGCCGAGACTACAAAAATACAAAACAAAAATCCACAAACTACTACCGGAGTTTGATGAATGCCAGCTCGACCAAATACCTCGAGCCCAAAACATCGAAGCAGATAGCCTCGCCAAGTTACCAACGACAACAAAAAACATAAATGAAAGGAGCAACGTCGTCACATTGCTTCACTCGTCATTAGACCAACTTGAGGTACACTCTGTAAACCTAAACTAGGACTGGCACAACTGTATTATAACTTACTTGCAGGAGGGAACACTCCCGACAAACAAAAAAGAAGCAAGAAAGCTATGAATGCAGGCATCTAGGTACAACATCATCGACGACGGCCTGTACAAAAGGACGTTCGGCGGCCCTTTTGCAAAATGCCTAGGACCAAACCAAACCAGTCAAGTACTCGAAGAAGTACATGAAGGCCATTGCGGCGCTCATACCGGCAATCCAGCACTCGTCAGGTTCCTCATACGGGCTGGCTACTATTGGCCCACCATGAAAAAAGAAGCCGCAGACATTGGCAAAAAGTACGAACAACGTCAGAAGTACGCCCCCATGATACACCAAGCAGGCGAACATCTCCATTCAGTCATGTCACCCTGGCCATTCATCAAATGGGGAACGGACATCGTATGACCGCTCCCAGCCGGGTGAGGTAATGCACGTTTCCTTTTAGTTTTGACTGACTACTTCTCTAAATGGGTAGAAGCAGACGCCTTCGCTCAAATACGCGAATAGGAAGTCATAACATTCATATGGAGAAATATAATATGTTGCTTCGGCATCCTAAAGGAAATCAGCTGTGGTAACGGACCACAGTTCACCGGGATAAAGACCGCCGAGTTCTTCGAGAAATAGAACATCAAACGCATACTCTCCACGTCATATCACCCCGCCGGAAATGGCCAGGCCGAATCCTCCAACAAAACTATATTGAATATCATGAAAAAGAAACTAGAAGGTGCCAAGGGACTGTGGCCAGAAATGCTACCAGAAGTGCTATGGGCATATCGCACTACACCAAAAACAAGCACAGGAGAAACTCCATACTCCCTGGTCTACGGCACGGACGCAGTCATACCAGTCGAGGTCGGAGAGCCAATCCTAAGATACTCCAACGAAAGCGGACCAAGCAATGATGATAACAGAGAACAAGATCTCAACGACATAGAGGAACGACGGGATATGGCGTACATAAGGATGGTCTCCCATAAACAAAGAGCAGAACGACACTACAACAAAAAGGAAAAAGTTCGACCACTCAAAGTCGGCGATTACGTCCTCAAGGCTAAAACACAGGCGAGCAAAGACCCGAAGGAGGGCAAACTAGGAACCAACTAGGACGGACCGTACAAGATCACCGCAACAGTCAACAAAGGATCACTCCAGTTAGAAATAATGGAAGGGAAAATGTTGCCCAACAACTGGAACATCGCTCATCTCAAGTACTTCAACTTCTAAAACAGACGCCCTCTAAGTCGTACTCTTTTTCCCTCACTCAGGTTTTATCCCCATAAGGGTTTTACCGGGGAGGTTTTTAATGAGGCGATGAGGGGGGTGCCTCAAAGTTCAAGATACTTATTCATTGCTCTGCCCATCGTCTACTCCAGCCGGACCAATGAAGGGACTAGGTAGAGAGAACTTCTTAAATGTTCACAATAAACAAAGTATGTAGCATTCTCCTATAACATTCTCCAATGAAATGAATAAACAAAGCAACACAAAACTTTTCTTTGCACAGCTCCAAAACCTCTCTACTCCACAAACATTCGACCTCGCTCGAATACATACATTCGACCTTGCTCGAATATTTACAGTCGACTTCGAGTCGGCTAAATACGACCTCGCTCGAATACATACATTCAACCTTGATCAAATATTTACGCTCGACTTCGAGTCGGCTACATTTGAACTCGCTCTAATCACATACATTCGACCTTGCTCAAACAGTTACATCCGACTTCGAATCACATACATTCGACCTTGCTCGAATAGTTACATTTGACTTCGAATCAGTTACATTCGACTTCGAATCACACACATTCGACCTTGCACGAATATTTACATTCGACTTCAAAGGGAATGCATTTGACCTCGCTCGAATACTTACATTCAACCTCGCTCGAATATTTACATTCGACCTCACTCGAATATTTATACGGTCTCGAACATCTACATACGAATCATCCTCAGTCGATGTCGAATCAGTCACATTCGATGTCGCTCGACCCTTTATATTCGACTTTACCCGAAGTAGCTACACTCAGCGACCGGCCAAAGATTTGCCCCAAGCCAGCCAACGAGTGGCCCACAAAGAATAACATCGCAACAAAATAAGGCAAGAAACAAGAAAGCAAAGCATTCAACGAAAGACAACTATTACATTACGAACCAATCAGGTTACAAAACTTGCCTTCTCTTACAACGGGCCCGAGTACACCCTTGCAAAAAAGCAAAAACAAAAGAGCACCAAAAAACCAAAGTACCAGACACTAAGCCGCATCGTCCCCTCCAACATATTCGTCATCATACCAGGGATCAGAAGCAAGCCCATCCACTGCATCATCGTCATCATCATCACCCCCACTAGGCGAGTAAGGAGCATAGCCACAAGCCTCACGAGCTGCCTGCGCTTTGTCATGAGCATCGGAAAGTTCCTCCTCAGAAACCTTTCTCGCGGTCCTCAATGACCTGAACACGTCAAACTAAGCCTCGGCATGGACCCACATCTCATATAGCTACCGCGACATGCTTGCCTCGACAGAATATTGAAGAACCGACAGACAGGCCAACTGCTCCTTCTCAACCCTCAAAACCACCACCTGCTCATTCAAGCTTGCTAGCTCAGCTTCCAGACCCCCAACTCGCTCCTCCAGCATCGCCAGTATAAGCGCCGAAGTCTCTGCTTCTCTAGCCTACTCAAGTCTACAGACACGCAGGGTCTTCACTAAGGCCGCGACCTCTGCTATCGAGGCCGTCCTAGCCTGCTCCGTCCTTTCCATCTCAGCCCGCAGAGTGGCAACCCTCGCCTAGAGGTCCGAGTTCTCAGCCGTCACTCCCTTCCCTAGTTAGAGCTCATCTTCCTTTGATTTCAATGCCTCTTCCAGCTCGCTACATCGGCTAATGGCCCTCAGTATTTCCTCGTCCTTCTCTTTTAACTCCTCATTTTCCCCCTAACCTCATAACGCAGTTCCCAGAACTGCCCGTCCTCGCCAACGCTCCTAAACACCTTCCGGTACTTGGAGCGGTACTCCCTGTACTTGGACTCCATCCTCCTATACCGAATCACCCTCTCCTCCTCTCGTCGGTCACACTCAATGTCAAGGATAAGAGTCTGACAAGGAAAAGAAGAAAGCTAATATAATAATGTTAACGAAGCATGTGAAAGCATAACTAGAGTACTCACCAGCAAAGCCATCCCAGTTATGCCGAGGGAAAGATCGGTATCCCTCATTGTCTGCAAAGTCTTGTTCTCGGCCTCGGCACACAAAGAGGCGAATGACGGCGCCACATGCTTAGTGTCAACCAGGAGGTTGAAGTCCACAGGTATAACTATGTGACGGTTAGGACCTTCCGTCCTAATATCCACCCGGGTTCTCCTTTTAGTAAAGGCCCTCGCCTCATCGGAATCAATGTCAGAACCCGAGTCGACCTCTCCCACGCTATGGTTACCACGCCGCTTCGCCCCCGAAGAAGAACGACCACCTACTACCTATGCAAACTCCATGTCAACATAGGCATCCTCCGCCTTGGAAGGCCTCTCTCCCATGACGCATTCGGGCGTAGCACCCGTCTCCGCGGCCGAAACATCCTCTGACCTCGCCCTAAGAACCAAATTCCTTTCCGACCCTTCCAAGGCTAGGACTTTGCTTGTCTCTATCCTTCGCCTCTTCCTCGGCGACATTTCCTCTTCATGAGAAGGTTCATCGGCGAGGAAGAGGACTTGCTGAGGAGGAGTGTCGCCTAAAACAGCCGTATCGAAGGGAACAAACCCCTCTGTCCGTCGAATCCCAACTCCGCCTCTCGTGGATTCGACTAAGGCAAACTCCCTTGCAATCGAAGCCACCTTCTGACGGAATGCGAGAGCAGGCGTGTTCTCTTTCTTAGAAGCATGCCAACCTGATACGAACAATGATGAGTCAGAAGATATTAAGGATCTCGACCAAAAAAAAAATAAACAAGATACTTACCGGGGGGGAGGAGGGGGGGAGTTTCGAGCCATGGAGTTTGTAAAAAGAAGACCAGTCACGGATCCCCACGACGTGAGGCAGCACACGAGCCAACCAATCTTCCATGTCCTGGGCGATGGAAGGAGAGTGTTTCACGACTGTGAACAAGAAGGCGTAAACAAACCACCAAGGGTAGAAAACGACAAAGTGCGAAATGACAGAAGGTACAAGATAGCACTTACATTGGAAGTTCCACTTTTCGGGAAACCCGATCGGGTCCGCCACCAACTGATCAGTTCTGATGAAGACGTACTTGTGCCAGAATAATCGACTAGCCTTGTCATCCATCCCAGCCACCAGTCCTTTCGTCCCACGATTTCTTAAGTGTATCATGGTACCACAGAGGAAAGTAGGTGAGAATAAATGTAGCAGATGTGTGAAGGTCGACTCCGCAGCCAGCCAGCTCCGCATACTTAGTCAACATTAAGAAGATATTATAGCAGTAAGGGGAGAGCTGCGCTGGATAGACGTTGTAGAAACGACAAAATTCTTCAGCCAGCTTGGGAAGTGGAAAGGTCTAGCCGATGGTAAGCAGATAGACAAAGAAGGCGCATAGCCCAGAATGGTGGACCTGGATCGTGTCACCTCCCGCGGCGAAAATCTCTATGTGATAGGGATGCGATATTTGACTCGCATCTACGCAAGCCCAACCTCCCCCGTTTTGGAAAGCTCGGGTTCAGGGACAGGCCTAGGCCCCCTAAGGAAGTCATTCCTAACTGCAGGGTTCTTTGGAATCACCTCATCAGCGGAGGGAAAGCTATCGTCCCCCTCAATTGGAACTCCTTTCATCGGTAGGAAGAATAGCCACCGACAAGGGAGAGACATCAGAAATATCATCATGACTATGGGAAGAAGCCGACATTGTGATTATAGTAGATCGTACAATGGAAGGAAAAAAGATGAGGATCAAGAAAGGGGCTGAAGAAGTCAGGAGCTAGAGTCCACAGAAGAGGAGAAGGGGAAGCACAAAAGGTATTGGTAAGAAGGAAGATGGTGAAAGTTTCGAATGAAAAAAACCTCACCAATTTATAAGGTTGGTTGGCTTCAAAATCGAGGCCAAAAGTCGCCTGCAAAGCACAAGAATCGAAGCACCAACAGCGTAGGCATTGCATGGGGAAGATGCATAATGATGACGCGCGTGACAACGCCATCACCTGACGTCACTTGCGTTGGTTACGGCCTTAACAAACGCCGATTACCTGGTTACGACCAAATTTCCTTCATAGCAGACGCAGAATTATCCGCTAGCCAAGGACGAGGTGCCCACGACCTTCATAAGCGGATGGACTAATTGTGTTGGTCAAAATTTGGATCAGCTTTTGTGATGGCAGCGGCCGAGGTCAAAGTATAGCTCGACCAACAAGTAGGAGTCAACGGTCCTAATTCAGACGAAATCGAGCAGAAGACTTTAGTGACGATAGCCCAATTTTATATAAAAGACGAGGAATATTATAACAGGATATTCCCTCCCTTGTATTTTTTAGGGTTTCTTAGAGGATGTCTCCTATATATAGAACACTAGGGGAAGAAAAAAAAGGCATCTGTGGATCTCGGAAAGAACATTCTGTATTATTGACTATTGAAAGAATATACACTTCTTTTCTCATATGTTGATTCCTAAGTCAAGAAACACCTTTCTATATAAAAGATCCAAGAACTCAGTATCTCACTCACGTTATCTATCATTTACTCTGCTGACAACAAGACAGGTTGATACTCAACACTTGGTATTCGGACGTATAACCATCTGTTATTACATTTAATGCCATTGCTTGCATTCATTTCATATATTCAATCGTGCACTCATTGCCGATCATTGTTAGCATCTTGGTTCAACATTCAATATCACGACATTTCTACTCCGTTCAATAGTCTTTACATTCATAGATCTAATAGCTATTAAGTTTAACTAGAATTAACTTACCATCTTAGCTTAACAAACCTCACATAAGTGTATTATCATATTTTTGGTAAAACAGCGAGTCACGAGGATTTTGCAATGAACTTGTCATATCAGTGAGGTCAAAGAAATGCTACAATGTAATTCTCTCCTTTTCTTAGTATACTATGAAATTGTACCTTGCACTCAGCAAAACGGTCGAGGATGGGTGAAATCAAATCAGTTCGTCACCTAAAAGAAAAATCTGTAAATTTCTCGTCAGTTTCTGCTTTCTAGCTTAGAATTTAGAGCAATTTGAATATTAGGGTTGTCTATGTCTTTGCCACATCGCAACAACATATCCTCAAAACTTGAAAAGAAGGTTATGGAGAGAAGAACACAAGAATTCTTCCTTACATAGTGTGTTCGGTGTTACGAAATTTATTTTGTGTAGAAAAAAAAGAAGCAATTGAGTGGTTTGATTAACTTTTTTTAGCACTAAAGATTAATATTAGTGTCTTAAGTGTTTAGTTGGAGCATGTAATATGAAGTTAAAAGTTAAGATAATTGAAAAATGACTTTTGCCTGGAAGTCATTTTTTCATTTATGATATTTTTTAACAACCAAGCACTAGAAAATGACTTTTAATTTTCATGAAAAACAGAGGACAATCATTTGCCAATTCCTCAATAGAGAAAGCAGGAGAAATTGTTTTTGCGCAACATTAAATTGGATTTCGGCTACTGCTCTGAAGAAACTCCATTAGGTCTGCCTTTAAAGTATAGAGATGAAGATGGAAGAGGATATTCAATTCTTCAATATATACTACTAATACATATTACATTTTGACTGAAAGCAGAAAGTATTTGGTACTAACAGTTAAAAGAAAGTAAGATGTAAATAAGCAAGTCTACATTGTAACGGTGGTTAGGTAAAGAAATAAGAAATGAAAGGAACTCACTAATTAAAAACCTAAGGTGATGACACGTATGTATAAGAAACATTTCTAAGATTGGAAGAATTAGGCATAAAAGCCAAGAACATAAGAAGAAGCAGAATTAAAATGGGAAGTAAGAGGAGCATAAATGGCGGAGGTGGCAATGGTGGAAGGATCAATGGCAAAAGTAGCAATGATGCTGTGAGGCAAAGGAGGAGAAGAAATGATTCCAAACTGAAATAACTCATTAATTTCCCATTCCCTGCTTGAGAAGACAAGGATCTTCTATATTCTACTAGCTTTTTTCCTTCCACAAAACTTATATTTTTTCTAGGGAATGCAGAAGCAGAAGCAGAAGCAGAGTTGTTCATATACTGATGATGACGATGTTCCAAATTGATAAACCCTTTTGATGATCTTAATTTTGCTTCGGATTGTTCACTCATGTTCATTTGAATGCAGTATCAGAAATATGGTTTCAATAGACTCCAAATCAAGAACAAAATTTCAAATTTAGATTCCAACAAGTAAAGTTGGCCTCAACAACTTGTAGCATTTGCAAAATAACAAAACATCAGTTGCACCAAATATTGGGATTTGTGTTGAGAAGGAAAAAGATTGTTCAAGATTTGGTAATGGAAAAAGAAATGTCAAGTATTCTCGTTTTACTTGGTTTTGAATTGTTGACGTTGATTTTTTGGGATGGATTTGGGGTATTTTGAAACAAGAATATATTATATATATGCCTAATTATGTTAGAGAGAGAGAGCGGTCAGATTCAGTGAATTTCCATCTCAAGTGGGGGCAGCTGATTTGCAACTTGATGTTTTTGGGAAACAAAAAGAGATGTCTCCTTACAAGGTTCTTCACCCCTGGCTATTGGCCAATCCCCCCATCTCCCTCTTTTCTCTCTCCCCCTCCCCACATGACATGATTTTTTTTATTTATTATTTTATTCAAAAGAACATCTTAATCATCATTAATTAATCTTTTTATCTCAATTTAGTAGTTCACTCGTCCAATTTTATACAAAGGAGTTCCCAATATAATGGTCAAAGCATCTAATTTTTTATGTTAATCCGTAAATATAATTAAATTTATGTGAAAAGTATTACTTTTTTTGGTCCGAATTTATGTGTTATTTTTTCAAAGTTCCAAAAATAATAATATTTTTTATATTAGCACTTTAATATTTTATTTATCTTTAATATATTAATTTACAGTCAAAAACTTATCTTTAGACTAATAGTTTCAAAAGTCTTTTCTTTTAAATTTAAAATTTTTCGATCCATAATATAATTTGGGGAAAAAAATGAATTTGGGAAAAAGCAAAAATAGAATCTGGAAAACAGAGAAAAGTAACTTCTTTTCAAAAGTAGAAGCAGAAGCAATTTTGACTTTTTATCTTACAAAAAAAATTCTAAACAAAATATAGTATATACCAAAATAACCATTAGACCTAATATTTAGGATATTAATGTATAAGTATTTCTTCTTATTTTTAGGATAACTCTTTAGTGATGGATATTTTTATATTTGTTGAATGATTTTTAATATATTTAATAATATTAAAAGAATTAAAGTATTTTTTAATTTTATTTAAATAAATGAAAAGCTCTCTCCTTATTCGTAAGTAGTGGGTATCTCGTAGGACCTCGACCCGCCTACTCGGGTCTTGTATGGATATGCAGGAAGGGGTGCTCCTAGGTGTGTGTAGGGGTTGTGTTTGTTCGCGAGAAAGGATTCCTCGTCAAGTAAGTTTGGGGGGTGTGGACACACTTGCGCGAATTCAGGTAACGGCTACAAGGGAGAAATCGAAAAGAAACTGTACCCGACCAGGGATGGACGTAAACTCGTAAGCTACTGAAGGTAGGGATAATCGTCCAGGTCTTATTGTGAAAGAAAAAAGATGCGGAGGTAATCCCTTGATTTTTGAGGTTGTTGGGACAGACATCTACCCTTGGTTACGTTCGCCTATAACAAGAGTTCTCAGGCGAGTATAGGCATGCCACCTTTTGAGGCACTCTATGGACGCAAGTGCAGGACTCCCCTATGTTGGGATGAAGTAGGGGAGAGACAGATTCTTGGGCCAGAGATTGTCTTTTTGATAGTATTGGTCTCGTTTAGAGTATCAGTCTAGTCACTCAACTAATCCACTCGTGGAGTGCGTTTGGTATAGTAGTAGTCTTTTGATACTTAAAAATACTTTTTGAAAAGCTTGGTCAAACATAATTATTACTCAAAAATATTTTCCAGAGTGATTAACTAAACACAAACTGCTTTCCTTCAAAAGTATTTTTTTCAAAAACACTTCTCAGAATAAGCTGATTTTCCCGCTCGGCCAAACAAGCTATTATAGTAGTTAATACTTCAAAATATTTTAAATTTGTTTTTAGAAAAATTATAGTGAAGGACAATTGTTTGACTTTTTAGATAGTAATAATATCACATCAAATGAGACTGGAAAATTATTACTTTCGATAAATTCTAATATCCCGTAGTTTAGTGCATGAGGATTGAGGACTAAGACATTTTTTTCAAACTCGGCGCCCTCGAAACCCCAAAAAGTTAAACTGATTATTTTATCTTCTTTTTCCCTATGCGCTTTCTTTTGGAAGAAATGACAAACAATTTAAGAATCAGAGCGGCAGTCATCGGTCAACACCAACATCTGTGTTATC
Source organism: Nicotiana undulata (assembly GCA_005239495.1). Classification (NCBI taxonomy): domain Eukaryota; kingdom Viridiplantae; phylum Streptophyta; class Magnoliopsida; order Solanales; family Solanaceae; genus Nicotiana; species Nicotiana undulata. The sequence continues at coordinate 30,896 of ML241752.1, forward strand.
CCTTTTTTCTTTTCTTTTTTTAAAATTTCACCTTAAAATTTCACGTTTATTTCGTTGGAAGCTGCTTTTGGTAAAGAGGTTTCGTTCAAGTTAATTCACCTATTAAGTATTCAATTCATGCACAGTTCGGACCTATCTGGGCAACTTCTCGGTCATTTAAAATGGAATAATCATGAACAACAAATAGGACTACCATTTTGCATTCATTCTCCGGAAAATACTTATGTTAAGCTGCCAGTTAATGAAATGGTATATATTTACCCTTAAAATGGATAATAATTAAATTTATACGCAAGTTAAAGGATATATGGTTTAGTTTAACACAAATGATCAAAGAACAACAAATAGTTGAATTGAAATAAGATGGAACGATCAAACCAAACCGATGCAGTAATTAAGCCTTGCGTTTAACTTAAATGCCAACGATCGGTCACGATTGAGCCCTCGAGATAGAGCTCGACCGAATAAACGAGTTAATAGAGGCAAATGATGATGAAAATGCTCGAGGCACAGACAAAACGGGTACAATCCGCCGAAAAGAAGATAGAGGCAAATGATAAGAAGGTGGAAACCTACAACTCGAGGGTCGATTAGATTCCAGGGCCACCTTCGATAGTGAAGGGACCAGATTCAAGAAGTTCATTCAGAAGCCTTTCCCCTCGAGCGCGACACTAAAGCCTATTCTAAAAAGGTTTGGAATGCCCAATATTCCAAATAAAATGGGGCCGCAGATCCAAATGAGCACGTGACCTCTTACACATGCGCTATAAAAGGCAATGACCTCAGGATGACGAGATCGAGTCGGTGTTGTTGAAGGTATTCAGGGAAATCCTGTCCAAGGTAGCGATGATATGGTATCATAATTTACCTCAAAACTTTATTCATTCATTTGCTATGCTTGCAGATGCCTTTGTTAAAGCTCACGCTAGAGCCATTAAAGATGAGACGAGGAAATCGAACATATTCAAAGTCAAACAGAGGGACAATGAAATGCTCCAGGAATTCATGTCAAGGTTCCAAATGGAACAAATGGACTTACTGTTACGACCCAAACCGATGGGCCGTGACAGACACCCGGTGCCTTACTCAACCGAGTAACAATGTAACGTATCTTTCTCATTACATCAACATGGGTAAATGGGCTAGAAGGGTTGTATGAGGTAACAAGAATAAAGCATAAGGGAACACTCGACATAAAATGACCCAACCTGATATACTGACTTATACATATGACGTACCGTCCTATAAGGCCAAAATAATCACTCGTACAATGAACATAGGCCGACAAGTCCATACAATCTTTCATATACATGATATGTGTCTACAAACCTTTAAGAGTATATAAACGTCATAAGGCCGGGACAGGGCCCGACATATCAATCAATACATGTCTAAATCATACTGACCAAATAAGTAACTCCGGAAGAAATGGAGCGCACCAACATCTTCCACTGAGCTGATATCCTACTTGGAGGAGTCTCAACCTATCTATCGGGACCTGCGGGCATCAAACGCAGCGTCCCCAGGCAAAAGAGACGTCAGGACAAATAATGTACCGAGTATGTAGGGAATGAAAATCAGTAAATAATAGACATGAGAGACACATGGAGTAAAGGACTCAACACGTAAGTCTGAATAACTTTGTGAATCATTAATATTTATAATGCTATGCATATGCGTATAAATTTCATGCCATGCATAGGTATAGGTGTATATAACATCATCAAGCCTCTGAGGGCATCCCATCATATAATCTTGGCCATTGTGGGCAAAATCATCAACTTATACCAGCTAATCAGGTGATGGTGTGTATACAATGTCGTAACCTTTTCCCATATCCCATATATATATATATATATATATATATATATATACGCGTATATAATTCCATCTGGCCATGGGTCAATGTGCATGTTTAAATGAATGTCATGCATGCGAAGTGTGTCAATAAAATCTTTCGGAACGTCATAAGTGTAACGACCCGACTGGTTGTTTTGAGAGTTTAAGATCCGTTAGGTGGTATAAGAACGTAATCAGCTCCTCATTATGTATATAGACCTGTGTGCGTGGTTAGATTCCGTTTCCGGATAATCCGGAGTCGAATTGGGAGAGAATTTTTAAATTTTGAAGCTTAGATGAAGAAAGTTGACCGGAGGTTTGAATTTTGATTAAACGACCTCGGAATGCGTTTTGGTTAATGTCAACAGCTTCGTATGATGATTTTGGACTTAGGCGTGCATCCGGAATTGGATTTGGAGGTCCGTAGAGTGATTTGAGGTAATTTGGCGAAAGTTAGAATTTCGGCGATTTCGGCTGATAGGGAAAGTTTTGATATCGGGCTCGGAATGGAATTACGAGAGTGGCTGTAGGTCCGTTATGTCATTTGGGGCTTGTCTACAAAATTTCACGTCGTTCCGGGTTGATTTGATAGGTTTCGGCACGAGTTTGGATATTTGAAGTTTTGAAAATTTCCAAGTTTGATTTTTGGTTTGATTCGTCGTTTAGGTGTTATTTTATGTGTTTTGAAACCTCGAGCGAGTCCGTGTTAGGTTATGTGACTAGTGTGTGTGTTTGGACGAGGTCCCGAGGGCCTCGGGCGTGTTTCGGATAGGCTACGGGTCATTTTTCCTCCTTTTTCCACTGCTGATACTGGTTTCTGGTTTCCTTCTATGCGATCGCATAGATGAAGCCACGATCGCATAGAGTTTTTTGTGGTGTCGCCCAATTTTGTTCAATGCGATCGCATTGAAGTATCCGCGATCGCAGAAGTACATCTCCCTCTTCATCGTGATCGGACAAGTGATCCTGCGTTCGCATAGTTCCTAGTTCTCATTCTCCGCGTTCGCATTCGCGTTGCCGCGAACGCATAAAACAATTAGGCCAGCAAGATTTTTCCTTATCCGCGATCGCAGTGTCAGCTCCGCGATCGCATAGAAGCTTTTGGCCAGCCCTTCCCTTCTTCTTCCCGATCACATCAAATTGCCCGCGATAGCGATGCTTTAAACACATGGGCAGATTATATAATTCCAAAAACGAGGGTTAAGCCATTTTAACACATTTTGAGTTATAGAGCTCGGTTTTGGGCGATTCTTTGAAGGGTTTTCACACAATTTTAATGGGTAAGTGTTCTTCCACCATAATTAATTATATCGCATGAATTAGTTCTTGTTTTCATCATTTAATTCGTGTTTTAGGTTGAAGAAACTTGGGTTTTTGGAAGAAAATTTCTAAATTGAAAATGCATGATTTGAATAACCAAATGTCATCGGATTTGGATAAATTTAGTATGGGTGAACTCGTATCGGAATGAGTAAACGGAATTTGTGAAATTTGTCGGGTTTTGAGGTTCGGGCCTAGGGGTCGACTTTTGGGTCGATTTTTATAAATTAGTAAAGATTGAGACTTTATCGTTTTGAATAGTCCCTTATATGTTTTATGTGCATTTTGAGATTGCTTTAGTTGATTTGAGCCGTCCGGAGGTCTTCCCGCCCGAGAAGTCCATTTTCGAGTACCGATTGTCGTCTTTGAGGTAAGTATCTTGCCTAATCTTGTGTAGGGGAAACTACTCCTTAGGATTTGAGTTTTCTATGTTGATTGTAGCCCGAGTACGCGAGGTGACGAGTGCGTACTCGGACTTATTTGCAAATAGGTTGGCCTTTTAGAATTCCTAGGTTCCTATATCTCCTGCGTATAAAGTGGTAACTGTTATGGTTGAGTTTCCTGGTTGCCAGTTTCATCTTCTCCTGTTTGAATTAGATTTTCTTGCTTTTGACTTCCCCTCTTGCTGATTATTTGATCTTGATTGACTTAACTGAATATCTCCCTTCCTTGCCGTATACTATATTTTCTTCACAAGCTGCCTAATTAATTAGAATTAGTATCATCTAGACATATAATTGCTACCAGGAATTGGAATATATATAGGATTGGTGTCAAGCATGGCCTTGAGTCATACATGATGATTACATGATTTGCCTTATATATTACTCAGGTATAGTTGACCATCACCCATATTGGCGGTATTCCCTTGGTACCTCCTATTGTTGAATATTTGCTTAAGCTGAGATCATTCCGTGAAGTAAATTATTAGGCGAGATTGGTTATAGCTGTTTTCCCTTGCCGGGATAATTGGTTCCTTATCTATTGATTTAAATATTGTGAACTGTTGCTATAGTTGTTATGTTTTCCCCTCGTTACATTGCTTCTTTGTGCTTGGGTTTCCCTTCAGTGGTTACTTTTCATGAGTGAGTTTCTGCCACTATTATGGTTTAAGTTCTCGTGTTGAACTGCTCGTCGTACTCTGCATTTTTGCCTTGTTTTTTGTGTTGTGCTCTGGTTGCTTTCTCTCTACTGCGCTGCATTGCATATTTACAGTGGGACTGCGGGCCGAGACCTGTGGTCTTTCCCCTGCGCTGCATTGCATATTTACAGTGGGACTGCGGGTCGAGATCTGTGATCTTTCTCCTGTACTGCATAGCATATTTATAGTGGGACTGCGGGATGAGACCTGTGATCTTTCCCCTGTATTTCATTGTATATTTACAGTGGGACTGCGGGCCGAGACCTGTGATCTTTCCCCTGTATTTCATTGCATATTTACAGTGGGACTGCGGGCCGAGACCTGTGATCTTTCCCCTGTATTTCATAGCATATTTACAGTGGGACTATGTGCTGAGACCTGTGATCTTTCCCTGTACTGCATTGCATTGCATATTTACATTGGGACTGCGAGCCGAGACCTGAGATCTTTCCCTCTGCACTGTGTTTTGACATGTATACATATATACATATATTGAAATGTATAGCTGAAAGGCAATTATCTCCAAGAAAAGTTATGTCCGAAATACTTCTATTTTGGAAGTGTATTTGAAAAGTATTTGTCTTGCGGGAAAATGATATTGGAATGAGCAGTATTTGGAAAAACATATTTGAAAAGCAGTATTTGGAAAAAGTATATTTGAACATTTCATATTTTTAAGGAACTATGCTTAAAGGTTTCCTCTTTACAAATATATATATATATATATACATTCATAAAATTTTGTTCAAGGAAGAATTCCCTTCCCTATTTTCAAATCGATTATCATCTTAAGGTTTTCAATATAAAGGTTTTCACTCAAACTTTTGATAGCTTTACTGAGTTTATTGACTAAGGCCTGGCGTGAATAAATTGATGCAGTGCTGAGTTGCCAACCCTCTATCGGGTTATGATTTCCGACATTTGACTTGCGTTCCTTCTATTCTCGTTGCGCATATTTAATTATACGGTTCGTTGACTGTAATTGCTGAATACCTTTCCGTATTACCCTATCGTACTGTTAACTTTATCGAAAAATCATTAGATAGATATTATGTTTTCACCACTATTATAAATATGCATTTTCACTTATTAGACCAGTAGGTGTCTGGACTAGTCCTCGTCACTACTTCATCGAGGTTAGTCATGATACGTACTGGGCACCGCTGTGGTGTGCTCATACTACTCTTCTGTGCATTTTTGGTTTTGCACAGATTTAGGTGTTGGTCGTTAGTAGCTGCATGGATCGTCGTTGATGAGGAGACTCAAGGTAAACCTGTTGATACATTCGTAGGTTTTGGAGTCACCTTCCAATTATTCTCCAACTGTACTTATTCATTTCTAGACAGTTGTATTTAGATTTTGTAGAAAGGATTCGTAGAGTTTATGACTTGTATTTACCGGGTTTTGGGGAAATTGTAAATTTTGTCAAGATTCCATATCGAGACTGTTACATTTTCTTTTATTATTGTTGTTGCCCAGTGAAATGTTAGGCTTACCTAGTCCCTAAGACTAGATGCCATCACGATACCCGACGGAGAGAAATTTGGATCGTGACAATAAGGCCATTATGCCTCTGATTAATATCATGAAATAAACTTTATCAACTTACATATTTTCTGAGACCCGTAAACAGACGATAGAATAATAAGGCATATGGGAATTCAAGAACATAGGCACCTCTAATACTTTGAACAATATAGTCATTTATGAAAGTTGTGCATTTGCTCGTTTCGTTTGTATCGTATAGATCATGCCAAAATGAAAGAAGGGATAACCTTAACATACCTGAGCCGATTCTCTTGATAATACCTCTAACACAAATCAATTGCGACAACACATAACAACAGATCGAAATAGACAAAAATCCGTATATTCTTGAAAAAAATTGCACCGTACTCCCTTAGAATCGCAAATCCCGCGTTAAATAGTCTTGTATGAAACGTTTGAAGAAATTATGTTGCTATTGAAAATCAACATCTTTGCTAAAGCTTTCTCTCTTAAATTAGTAGAGATGAGCAAACCATTTTGGTTAATTAGAGAGGTTATTTTTATCCTTTAGGTGTGGGCCCCACTAGGATGACTCATCATTGCCTAAAGGACCCTAACTAGGCCACCTTACCTTGATAACTTAGGAGTCATTAGGTAGGGTGATTGGCTACCACGTTTGGGGGTTTAGCCTTATCCAAATTATCTTAATTACCTAATTAGTTTAATTACTTAATTAATCTTCCACTAAAAATTCATAATTACCCAATTATCCACATAAATAAGAATTATTTCAAATTACTTAAAATACTACTCACTTTTAACACACTTTATACACTTAATATCATGGTCGTGTGGTACCTTGTATGGTACTAGTCCATAAATACCGGGTATTACAGCTCGGACCGTATTTTATCCCAAATTGTCAAACTTCGACGAAACTCGTTTTCTTCGATTCTCTTACCCTATCACCTTATGAGTTTACTCGTCACTTGTTTGAAATAGCATAATGCTTATAATCTCAAAATGATCTCATTCCCGAACTTACATCAATTAACTCATGACGAAACTTTAACATACGAAAATTCAGGATGTAACATCTCATTTCCGAGCATTCATCAATTCACTTATGGAGTACATTCACGTACAAAAACATAGGGTGTAACACTTACCACTGGTTGCGGATGATTGGGAGATTCAGACATTTACTCATAGGCTCAACCCCAAAGTTCGGCCGCTCTCAACAACTGAAGCAAAATTTGGTAGAATATTCTAGCAGTTATCTAGGCCGATGTACACAACAAGTATCAGTAGATGATCAGAGTCAAGGATGACCAATTGAGGGCTCTCTCGCGGTCTATTTATCCCGATAAAGTGAACGACAAGTCTAAAAGAGTAGTAGCTCGGGAGTCGAGGCCGCCCCAAGACCGATACCATCCTTACAACTCAAATAGAAGGGGAAATGGACGCATTCACAAGTTGACCAGGAACGACAGAAGAAATGATCAGGGTTCGAGCAATCAAAGGGAAACGGGCCCGACATACCATCTAGAGTTAGGTACGCCCCGAGGCTGTTGGAGTATAACTTCAACATAGATGCAACAAGCATAGTGTCAGCCATCAGTCGCATCAAGGAAAATAAATGGATGTCACTGCTTCAGTTCGATCCGGCACAAAGGGATCACAATTTATATGCAAGTATCACGTTACGCACGGGCATAGAGCCAAGGATTGTCGACAATTAAGAGAAGAATTGGCTCGGTTGTTCAATAATGGGCATCCTCGGAAATTTCTAAGCGAGCGGGCCAAAAACCATTTCAGGAACAGGGGTGCCAACAAGCAGGTCGAGCAGGAAGAGCCCCAACATGTGATTAATATGATTATCAGAGGAGTGGACATTCCTAAGGGACGATAATGAAACACACCAAAGTCTCCATCACAAGAGAAAAACGAACTCGAGATTATGTTCTGGAAGGATCCGTCTCATTTAGTGACGAGGATGTTGAGGGAATCCTTGAACCTCACAATAATGCACTAGTAATATCTGTACCTATTAATAAATCTCGAGTTAAGTGTGTGTTAATTGACCCGAGTAGCTCAGCCAAATTCATACGATAGAGAGTCGTGAAGAAAATGAGGCTATTGGACCATATTAGAGGAGATCAACCAGCAGTAGAGAGATGGACGTCGATTTCTAGAAACAAAGGGAAGAAGCCCAGCAAATAGTAATTGCAGGAACCGACACATTTTCCCTTGCCAAATAAAGATGATAAGGCGATGAGTCATCGGAATCCTACCAGGTGCCAAAATAGTTTTTGGTACTAGAGGAGACAGATGCAACCAATTCCACCACATAAGAACTCGAGCAAGTGGATTTATTCGAAGAATTATTGGAAAGGAAGTTTCACTTGGGAACATGACTCAATCCCGACCTCAGGTCAGGATTTATGAATTTTCTTAAAGCTAACGTCGATTGTTTTGCAAGGTCGCACTCGGATATGACAGGTATCTCATTAGAGGTGGTTGTAGACAATTAAATTTTTATTAAATTTAAATCCATACGAAATTTGGATTTTATCATAAATTGGACATATACTAGGCCAAACAAATATTATGGACTAGTATGAGTGAGTCAATTATTTAAATCTAATTGAATTGATTTAAATAAAAGTCCAATAAAATTGGCTAGCCCATTCTTCTACCAAATGGATCGGCCCATGAGCCTCAAGCCCATTAAGCCACTAGGGTTTTCTTGGAGGCTACTCCACCCCACACATATATAAAGGGGTCACAAGAGAAGGCTAGAGGACAAGCAAGTAAGCAGAAGGAAAGACTAAAGAAGCTCTGAAGAATAGCAAGGTCTCCATCCATATATGCAGTCGTCGTCTGTGGTCACATTCCAAAGGCGAACTCAAACCATAGGCGGGTGGCTTCAAATATTTCGTTCGTGATAACCCAACAACAAATCCTTGTTCGTGACGACCTTCAAATTATTCGTGACATACTACAAACCTGAAATCCATCAAGTTCAAGATCAAGATATCAAGCTCTTGAGCCATCGTTCGTAAAGAGAAGAATCAGAGGACTACATCTCTTTAGATTTAGAGATATTTTAGAGATTGTAACCCCATCATTTGAAATCGAATATAATATTTGTCACTATATTTCTTGTCTTGATTATTATTTTTCTGGAGCAAAATTTAGTTGTTACAAATTTTGGCACGCCCAGTGGGACCATCTCTACCTCTTATATCTTCTCTTAGAAGTTCAAGAACACCAAGATGGCCACAATAAGAAACAACCCTAGAGCTGACTCCAAAAGCGGATTGGAAGTTGCCATGGAGATTATTGCGCAAATCAAAAGAAGCAAAGCCGAAATACTAGGACAAGTGCTTGAAGTTCCGTCCACAACTCATGTTTTTGGTTCATCTTCTCCAAAAGAAGTGAGATCCTCTTCGTACATGCTAGAAGAAGGGAACAATATCGCTGAGGTGGTCGAACGAACTTTAGCGCGATTTAGCCTTTCAAAAGAATATCATCGTCGGTCCCATAATCCTTTCATACAGAAAGATGATGATGTGTTGAGCAGCGTATTTTCTCTAATATCTCCTCGTTTCACTCCACGATCTGCTCTCTATACAAGTGATGATCCATATCATTATTCGTCATTTACGGTGGTCATCCAAACAATGATGATTGAAGCTTCAACCATAGAAGAACAACTTGCAAATTTGATAAAAGTACTAGAAGGCCTGACAAAGTACATGAAAGATCAAGATGATAAACTTTCAAAGTTGATTAATAAGGTAGAGAGTATGACAAAGGAAGAATCAAGCTAAGCACCTATGAAGCTTCCAGAAATTCAAGAGAAAGGAGAGCCCTCTACAAAGCTAATAACAATGACCAAAGAGCTCCAAGTCTCTCCTGATGGACAGATTCAGGTAGAGAGTATGACAAAGGAAGAATCAAGCCAAGCACCTAGGAAGCTTATAGAAATTCAGAGAAAGGAGAGTCCTCTACAAAGCTAACAACAATGACCAAAGACCTTTAAGTATCTCCTGATGGACAGATTCAGGTTGAGCAATTGAAGGACTTCATCATAGGGGCCATCAAGGATAAAATTGAGCCTTCACCTAAATCTTTCCTTACATACGCAAAGTCGTACACCCAAAGGATTGATAATTGGAAGATGCCCAGTGGATATCAACCCCCCAAGCTTCAACAATTTGACGGTAAAGGGAATCCCAAGAAACATGTTGCACACTTCGTCGATACATGCAATGATGCTGGAACTTATGATGATCACCTTATCAAGCAGTTTGTTCGATCTATCAAAGGAAATGCTTTCGATTGGTACACAGATCTTGAACCTAGTTCTATTGATAGTTGGGAGCAACTCGAGCAGAAATTACTCAATCATTTCTATACCACGAGGCGCATTGTGAGTATGATTGAACTTACAGATACACACCAATCGAAGGAGGAGCCAGTTATCGAATTCATCAATCGCTGGAGGAGTTTAAGCCTCAACTGCAAAGACCGTCTTAGCGAAACTTCTGGCACCGAAATGTACATCAAAGGTATGTATTGGAGCCTTCGCTACATCTTGCAAGGAATAAAGCCTAAAACTTTTGAAGAGTTGTCCACCATTGCACATGACATGGAATTGAGTATGGCTACAAGTAGAGACCAAAGGTTTCCTAGCTTTTAGCCTCATGATGAAATAGAAGCAGACGATGCTAAGAACGGGGGCAAGTATTCATCTGAAGATGAAACTGAAGAGTCCAGGTATGTTACGAAGATCCTTGACGTATGAGCCTAAACTGAAAGTCATGACGCTCCTTGACGTATGATCCTAAACTGCAAGTCATGATGCTCCTTGACGTATGAGCCTAAACTGCAAGTCATGACGCTCCTTGACGTATGAGCCTAAACTGCAATTCATGGCGCTCCTTGACGTATGAGCCTAAACTGCAAGTTATGATTTTCCTTGACGTATGATCCTAAACTTCAAGTCATGACGCTCCTCGACGCACGAGCCTAAACTGCAAGTCATGATGCTCCTCAACGTACGAGCATAAACTACAAGTTATGAAACTCCTTGACGCAAGAGCCTAAACTGTATGCCACGAGACTTCTCATATTCGAGCCAAGTCTTAAAGTTTTAAACCTCCATGAATTCGATCCAAATCTTCAAACTAAAAAGCTCTTCAAATTCGAGCAAGATCTTCAAATTGAAAAGCTCACAAAAATCGAGCAAAATCTTCAAATTTGAGCAAAATCTTCAAGCGTAAAGCTCCTCAAATTTGATCAAAGTCTTCAAGTTGCAAAACTCAGCAAGATCAAGCAAAGTCTTCAAAGTTGCAAAGCTATTCAAATTCACGCAAAGTCTTCAAGATTTAAAGCTCCTTAAATTTGAGAAAACTCTTCAAGATGTAAAGCCTTCAAAATTAAGCAAAGTCTTCAAATTTCAATGCTCCTCGACGCATGAGCCTAAACTGCAAATTGTGAAGCTCCTCAGAACTGGGTTCAAACCGACGCTCCTAAATACACGAGCGTAAATTGCATGTTAACATGCTCCATATCCCACAAGCTTAAACTGTGTATTACTCCTTGATTGCACGAGTATAAACTGCATACAAAAAAGATTCACACTTTTTTTTCCTGAACTACATTATAACTTGATCCTCTTCACCGAGGTACGTAGGAAGCTCAGTCGCATAATTTGTTTTTTCAAAAAAGAAAAGCGTGGCATGATGTGATCATCAAAATCAAAGTTGGGGGAATCACATTGATTCTTTCAAATACAAAGGCGAACATTGCAAAATGAAAGAAGCCAATTCACGTCAAACTGGACAAGACATTTTATTGCATCAATATTGTAAGATCTGAGACATAAATACTAATGCAATAGTGTTGGTATAAGGTCCGACACATGAGAAGTATTCTCCCTTGAAATATCTCTAACTACTGTAGGAGCCGCTTTGATGAGCTTCAAGAATTTGGAAAATAACTAAGTTTGTGCCTTTGATGAATGAGGGAATTTTCTACAATGGCCGCCTGAAACACTCTTTATAACAAATGGATCTTGGTGCATCAAGGGTCTGCATACCCTATCTAGGGGCATCGTCTAGTCACTCCACATACTTACTAAGCTGCAATAAAAACGGATACCTTAATGTGTCTCGCAAGCCACAAGGAGGAGGCACTTCAAGTACGTATCTAATATGCAAATTCGATGTCAAATCTTGAAGGTTGAGGCACTCCATGTAACACACTTCCACAAGCTTGAAGGATAGGATGCTCCACATTCTTCTTTGTTAAGTTGTAAGAGGGGCTTGTTCTACGTTGAAGCTTGAAACATAGAACACTCCATGGACCTCTTCCCGAAATTGCTAGAGGATATGGTTCCGCGCCAAAGATTGCAAGATGGCTGCTTCACATACTTGCTCCTAATGGATGCAAGAATAGTACTCCAAGTGTCTTGCCAAGCTACAAAAAGGGGAGATACACCACATACTTACTCTCCAAGGTTGGAAAAGGATTCTCCAAGTGTGAATCTCGCCAAGCCGCAACGGATGGGATGCGTCGCATTCTTTCTCACCAATATGAAAAGGAGTCACTCCAAATATCCCCTTCTATAAGCCGCAAAAGTAGGGATACACCACGAAATTATCTTGTCCAGCCGCAATAAAGAGACAAATGGTTTAATCCTCGATCATGTAGACCTCTGGTGAATCTTCATAGGGATATCAAGACTGCTCTTGAAAATCTGCAAAAAAACGATTTTGGAGCACCCCGGTTCCAATGACATGAAGCTTTTGTTTCAGTTTAGTTGATCGGTTCCAACGATGCAGAGCTTTAGCTCAACAACAAGTACCAGTGTCATTGACACGAAGCTTCAATGAGGATGGTGAACATGGTGACATGCACTTTTCCGCCAAACCTTGAAGGATGGTATGCTCCACGGATTATTCCGTCAAAGCCGTGAGAAGGATGCTCCATGAACCTCTTCGCTAAGTTGCAAGAAAATAATCATACACGCCAAGGCTCGATGGATGAGAAGTTCCACGCACCTCCTCACCTGCAAAAGGGAAAGTGTTGATCATTTACTTCTTCGCCTGATCTAGGATGGACAACTTGCCATGGACTTCTTTGCTGAATTGAAAGAAGATGACGCCATGAAACTCCTTCTAATGCAGGGAGGGAATGTGACCCGTGATAATAGAGGTGGAAGACGGACACACTCAAGTGATTGTGTGTTTTCCAAAGCTCGACTAAAAAGGTGAATGCACAAAACTGTTGTCCGCCAAAGCCTTAGTCGAAAAGATGGATGCACCAAATTTATTTTCCTCCAACGCCACAAATATGAGGATGCTCCAAGCTTCCCCTCGCCAAACCTGCAAAAACAAAAAGTATGCTGCCAAAAAAAAATCCTCCTGATTTTAGAGCTGGATAAAAAAAACTTATTGTGACTGGATCAAAAGGGGTAGTGCTTCGAGTTTCATATGTGTTGTATCTATTGCATTATTATTTTCACCGGTGCAAGCGGCTCGCGATTTGGACCCTCCTATCTCGAGATATTTATTTTTCGGCGAGAGTGTGCAAAGCTGAAAGAGCTAGCACGTCGGAACTCGTCGTGTAACTTCTGTATAATATCTGGGATGATCTAGGATCAATATGATTGCGATCTTTACAGAAGTCGTAGTTCGGGGAGTCTAGTTTTTATAGCTACAAGCGTCTTTTGATTATGATATTCCTGCACCATGATATGAATCTTTCCGCGAAGGCACGTAGAGTTGTGAAGTCGACCGTGGTAGCATCTGAAATGAAAATTCAAAAGAATACATGAGAAGCTACAAAAGGAATTTCGCCCCAAATTTTGATACCTTGAAGTATTTGAAGTGTTGTTTCAAAAGGATCAAACGTGTATTTCTGATTCTCCTACAACAAGATATGGTTGTTTTCTCCACAGATGCACAAAGATGGCTATCCTAGACAACTTCTGCAGCAAAAGAGTCCTATTTAATAGATCAGTGTCAACAACATGGAACTTTAATTCAGTAGCAAGTACCGGTGTCAATGACACGACGCTCTAATACAAATGGTAAACATTGTGACATGCACTTCTCCACCAAATCCTGAAGGATGTAATGCTTCAAATGATGAGTTGTATTCTGTTTTGATGACCCAACAAACTTTTATGTGAAGAACCAGGTCGAGGACCTAATGCACATACAATATCACAAGTCATCTATGTCTCCAGGAATTTCGGATCATTCATTACTGAATAAGGACGGATCAGCTGAGGGACCTTTTCCCTCATCGGACTCACAGATTCAAGAACAAGTCAACTTGACAGCTGTAAAAAGCTGTGACAGAAAAGTGACTGGATGTCATTGCTCATGCTACAGTATAGCAACAGTGCAGGAGTCACTTCCTTGTGGTTGAGCCTTATATCCTCAAGACATTGGGCATCCTTCTTGGGACATGGAATGGAAGATAATATCTTGAGGCAAGAACAACAACTTATTCACTTGAGCTTTTCACAAAAGGAATATTCAAGCATTAAGTGCTCTCAAGAATTAAAGACTCAAGAGCTTCAAGAGCAAGAAGACAACTCCACTAAGGCCTACGCAATGTGTTCATCAAGTATTTATATTGTCCTTAGTTGAGTTGTAATCTTGTATTTTGTTTTCATTGTGCTTTTGTAGAAGCAACTAGTTAGGAATCCTTTTAACTCTTTACTCTCTTAATCTCTGTGTGGATAAAGCTAGTGATGAGTCAAAGTCTTTGTAACTAGATAGTTTCAAAGTGGCTTGTAATATTGTTTACAAGTTAGTGTGTTAAAGTCTTTGTAAGGTTGTCCTTCAAAGTGGCTTGTAATAGTCTAGATTACGAGTTAGTGAAGTTGAAATCCTACAAGTGTAGGTCTTGGTTTTTGTCCCCTTGAGTGGGATTTTTCCACGTAAAAATCCTTTGTCTCCCTACGTATTTTTCTAGCTTATAACTCTGTGGAAACCAGTAGAGGACCTGGTACCTCTACTGTTTGGTGGACCCCTGAAACTAACAATTGGTATCAGAGCAGGTTCTTTCTAAACGGTTAACACCAAGAAAGGATCTGTAATGGCTGCTCCACCAAACTTTGAGGAGGGACAATCTACATACCGACCTCCTAGGTTCAACGGTCAATACTATGGATGGTGGAAGACTCGCATGCACGACTTCATCATGGCTGAAGATTCGGAGTTATGGGACATCATCTGTGATAGAACTCACGTTCCTATGCACAAGGTAGGAGAGGTTGGACTGCTTATGCCAAAAACAAGACTAGACT
>MDKH01163473.1:0-38412 GCA_005239495.1 Nicotiana undulata
CTAGGACGCCACGGGGCGCGTCCAAGGGGTCATGGGGCATGGATGGAAAGTCGCCCATGACAAACCTAGTGTAATCCCACAAAGTAGGGGTTGTACCTTAAATTTTTGGCTTAAGTCGTACCTTAAATGATTCAAAGATGTAACTATGACAGGTTTTCTCCCTTTGACTTAATGATCTATAATAGGATGGACATGATTTTTTTGTCTCAGCATTTCCATTTAATCAAGGTTATATTTGTCAGTGACTAGCATTTGAATCCCCATTAGACTATTATTCATCAGCGATGAAACCCAGGAGACTGCCCCTGACCCTTGCTCGATGTATAAGGAAATATAAGACACCAATTTAAGCGGATTTGCACTAAAAAAGGGAACGGTAATAGAAACCATGTTGCTCATCAAGAAATATAAAAAAGGGAACGATATTATAAACCAAGGATTTGTCTAAAACTGCAGCATCTAATAGAGGTTCTGAGCTTCTTTTTCATTTTACTTTCATGAAATTAATCTGGCAGACACCCCTTTAGATAAAGGTGCTAATGCGACCCCATTTTGCAAAATATATGTCTAAATAATAATTATATGTAACAAACCAGTTATTTAATACTTCTATTGTTTCAATCGCCAAAGGAAAATTACAATTAAACTCAAAACAATTACAGGAAGTAGAGATGCTAAACAGAAATACAAATGATAGAGAAGAAGGGATGAGAAGCTCATACTAAGAATGGGGATGAGAATATAAACATTTGGGAAGGAAGATGAGGAGAGGTAGACATTTTTCTCAACAATAGGCATAAACCAAAAATCACAAACCACTAACCCTTTTGATAGAACCGCTCTTACACCCACTATTCATCCTGGATCCCAAATTAACCCGGCCCTTTTGTTTGTTCTCGACCCAATAACTCTTTTCAGCCCAATAGGTCCTTGTGTGATATTGAGTTGGGCTTTATTCATAACATTATACTAGTCCCTCTGCACGTGCGTTCCACGTGTATATCTCATTTCTTACGTAATAGATACATACATTCGAAAAATATTTGATTTAGCTGTATACTACAACAAATATCAACTTTGTGGCCTAACCAAAAGAACCTTGATAAATAAAGTCAAAAGACATACTCTCCAACCAATTTCTATCTTGATATGTTCTTCTGGTCATCACGGCATCAAGTAAACTTCGTTATATACCTCATTTTGAAATTTGTAATGCTCCAGTAGACGAAGCAACAAGCAGCACTCATTGATCAACTATTTTTTTTTGTGTGTCTATATATATATATATAGGATCTTGTTTGCAAGAGCAAGAAGCAGATAATAGCACAGTCATATAAGTTAAATAGAACTCTATAGGTGCAATTAGACTCAAAATTTTAAATAAAGTAAAAGCGCATAGACTACAACATGAGAAAAGTAGAAAAACGATTCTATCATAATAGCTGCAAAACTTTAAGAATAATATAAACCAAATAATTTATAAAAAAAACATGCATATGTTCTTGATAACGAATAAAAAAAAGTTATTCACTCTTCAACATGTCAATGCCATGCGTAATAGGATTATTCTATGCTATAATATCTGAAATAATATCATAAAACATGATTCTTGGTAGTTCTTAGTCACATGGTTTACAATTCAAATACTTCTTAAGACTAAAATTGTGATGTTGCAAGGGAAATTGAAATTCTTTTGTATATACATGTTCCTACATGCTTATTTGTGCGTGTTTGTTTCTATTTTTGTTCTTCAGGATTTTAGACTAATAATTTGCTTTGTGCTTGGTAATGGATTGAGGGGGCACTTAAGCAGTTAACCTTGTCTGTAGGGAGACAAACATTTGTTTTTGTTTAGCTATCATTAGTTATTTCTCAAATATTATCTTGGGCTCTTCAAATACACTTAGTTTTCTGGAAAATTTAAGTCTATTAAGAATTTAGTCAAATTATGGCCTTTCTTGAAAATTTTCTTTGTTGAAGTCATATCGACAAATGACATCCATAACATCCAGAAAACGATGGACCACAGAGAATTATAATAATCGGATCGGTACGGTTCGGTTTAGTTGGTTTTTAAAGATCCACGGACACCCCTAGCAATATGCATACCTATAATAAACCAACAGTGTTTGACAAATTTAAAGTAAATACTATATTGAGACAGAAAGCAAAGCTTTAGTTCTTAGACCAAAACTTACAAGCCGGCTGAGTAGTGACACTCAGCTGACATGATCGCGTAAAATTCTGCGTACGCCATTGATCTAATCCTAGGAATAAAACCAGTTTTTCCAGACCCAGCAAGTGCAAGAACAAGTATTATTCCGGAATCCTACACATTTCACTTGCCATGTGTGAATCGAGATAAGTAAAACAGATGAATCAACGCGCCATGCATAACATACTAACAGTTTACAGAAGTTGAGACATACAAATCAATGGTACCAGAAAGACTAAGTCCACGCGTCCCACTTGAAATATCTCTTCAAAATCACACTTCTCATCGTCATAGACCGAGAGGCTAATCCTCACCTCTCCTATATGACTTTGCATATTATCATGCGTATGCGGCCAAGATCTTGGCATATTTTTATCAAGCTCAAGCTTGTATATGCAGTTTAACTACAAATTAACCCAACAAATGGTGAAGACACTCATCAGAAAGAATGTTATTCTATCGCATAGAGGAATAGAAGCCCTGCAGAAGCACCTTTAAGACTTGAAGGAGCCATTTCTCAAACAGATGTTGAAAAACAATTCTCCTGGCAAAAGAACCACGAATAAATTTACCAAACTTCTATAGCTTCAGATTGAGATCAACAGTTTCTGCTACTTCAGCGTGGCAGTTGCTTTTGTTCGTTCCCTCTTGGCCGAGTTTTACCTTTGCAGATGGGAAGAATCCGAAGATGGGTTGTTGAACTGATCTGTTTAAACCTGAACATGTCGTAGGCTCTTCAGCAACTCCCTGTGGATTTAACAAAGGCAGAATATCCTTAAACCAAAACTAAGATACCAATAAGTACAGGTATCAGAACATACATAATTAGACCTTTGTCGCTGACCTGACAGTTTGTGGATTCCAATGTAAGTGTCTCTTGACTCTGATATGGTGAAGCAATTGAAGGAGGTGCCAATGTGAGAAAATCTCCATTAAGAGCTCTATTTTGTCTGAAGACATTCCTTGGTTTGGACTCAGATATAGATCGTGATCCTGAAGGAACTTCTCTGGAGACAAGTGCCAAAAAAGACTCTTAGTAGGTATTTGAAACACTAAGATTATGCAACGATCACAGGAGATATCAAACCTTTTAAGTCGATTGCCTGATTCTAAACTAGCTGTGCATTCATTGCTGCAGGAAGCTGATTCAGGCGATCCGGATGCAAGGCTAACATACCCCGGAGGAAACTTGCAGTGAAATGCGGGGACTGGTGGATACTCTGGAGAGAAGGGATATGGTCTTTTCATGCCAACCATCTACATTACATCATTAATAATCAAAGATGTAGTCATCAATCAAAATACTTAAGGATAAACTATCTAGAAATTTAGTGTTGGATCTTTAGTTGTGAGCTCCATTTTGTCCCACCTGAAGTAATGGTTAGAGGACATATTATCCACCAATCTATGTTTATGAACATATCTTCTACTAATAAGTTCTTACTAGCAAGAAATCTTCTCAAACCGGAGAAAATAAAATACCATACTCAACCTCTCCAACATCCCCTTCAACAACAACATACCCAGTATATTCCCACTAGTAGGGTCTGGGGAGGGTAGTGTGTACGCGACTTTACCCCTACCTTATGCAGATAGAGAGGCTTTCGTCTATGTTGTTCGGACTCTTCAAAAATGCCGTCGGGTGCGTGTTGGATCCTCCAAAAGTAGTGCATTTTTGGAGGATCCGACACCGGTGCGGCAGCATTTTTGGAAAGTCTGAGCAACATAGGCTTTCGTAAAGACCCTCTCAAACATCCCCTTCGCAATAAGTAATTCAGTAATTGTAACATATGTCTCTTGGTGTTTGAATCATTATTCTTAGATAGCTTGTTTAGATGCAAGAACATAAAAATATTTAGAGCAATAAAGGGACAAAAATTGACCCATACTAAGTGTAACACTGAGCTGAGTGAGCATATCTTCTGACATGGATATTACAGCATTTTATTATTCTGGTTTTTGAGGCCACAAAAGTCAGAATGTCATATCTATTTACTTTAGCAACAAAGTGAATATCATGTCTATTTACTTTAGCAACCAACTAACAGAATAAAAGAATTACCTTCACTTCTTCAGGCCACAGAGGTAAATAATTACAGCAATAATAATTTTGGTTTGAAGGGGGCTCCATCTGATAATTTAATACAGATGATGATGATGATGATGAAATCCCTGATGAGATATTCACCTGCAGTTTCCACAAAGTAATTCTAATCAGCAATTCAAATACATCAAAACGAAAATTTAGACGGCGGTAAGGCAATGATGATATATATGTAAATCAAAGCAAATGATCAAATAAGCTTGCTTACCATTGATGAAGAACAAGAAGGTTGCTGATATTGTTGTGACCTTTGAAGCACACTTGGTAGAGGCAAAATGGGGTTATGCAGTTCATTAGGCAAATTTACATTTGGCCCGAAAACAACACCATTGTGATTTCCCTGTTGGCTTTCTCTTTCAGGACTGTACTCACAACTCCATAATTTGGGGGAATTATCATTCCCTGAACCCAAAACAGATGACCAACTTAACTCACATCCACTCCTGTTCAATGGTTTCGATGATTGTAAAGTCTTGGGACGAAAACCATCGATAACAGGACTGGATGGATTTGGTGTAAAGACACAATTTTTCGGAGGTGGTAGATCCATTTTTGATGGTGGTGGTAAAAGGATTGAAGAAGAGTTGATTGTAGGCCTAAAAGTAGGACATTCAACTGCTAAAGATTTGGACATAGTATTGGTTGAATGCAGTGAATTGGGTGTCAAAATTGAATCTTTTTTATGTTGTTCTTCTAACATCCTCTCAAGTTGAGCAACACCAAGTCCTCTTTGTGGGACTTTTTTTTGCTTCAACTTTTTTGAGGCTCTACTAGTAGCACCACCACCACCGCTACCACTTGAACCACCACCCCCACTGCTACTATTATACCTATGAGTATGTCCCTCTATAGCCATTATAGTCCTATGCATCATATATCAAGAAAAGTATATATATTATATAAACCTAAAGGGCAAATATTTATAGACTATGTAACCATGTTAGTCTTTAAGATACAGATAATCTAAGGGTTTTGAAAGAAGCCCAGATGGAAAAAAATTTCAAGAAAATCAGAAAGAAGCCATATAAAAAACCCAATTCCCCATTTGTACGTTACATGAAATCTTGTACGTCATCAAGTCAAGATCTGCACCATAATTAAGCAAAGATTGCAACTTTTTCAATAGATATGGGAATTTATTTACATAAAAATGTACAAAGATTTAGTGTTAAAAGCTATAAAGAGCAGGTTTAAAGGGGGGAAAAAAAGGAAGAGTATCTGAAAAGTTGGGATTTTTCTCATAACCAGTTGTTTAAACTTGTCTGAGAGACAGATCAGATCATTAAAAACATTTTTCAAAAAAATTTAAATTGCAAATCTAAAGCATCCTATAAAAATGCTATTTCTCACATTCACTCCATCAAATTTATCGCCAAAACTTTCGGTCCACTCTTCATTTTTCCCTTCCTAGACCGACTCTCAAGTACTCTTCTTTCTCCTTTCCCCTCTCTCTCTCTCACACACACACACTCTCTCTCACTAAGAAAATGCCGCGCTCTAACTAGGCAAGAGTTAATAAAATCACCAAGAAATTGAATTATGATCTTAATGCTACTTTCCAAAATAGAATATAGTGCCACGCTCTAACTAGGCAACCATTATATATTCACCTTTTATTACCAAGAGAGACATTGGATTATTATGATCTTTAATTACACGTTCCAAAATAGAAACAGGGTTCATTTGGTTTATTATATACGATAATTAATTAATTAATTCTAACATAATTTTTTGTATAAATAATAGGAGTATAGTGTTTGGTTGGTCGCATAAGATCGCATAACTAAATGTTAATGCATATTATTAGCAATATAATGATTAAACTATTTAAAGGGAAAAAAATGCTCTCTAAAGTGATTAATTCATGTATTACAATTAATTATTACATAATAATTCTTTCATGATTAGAATAATTTTGATACTATAATCCTTGCATAACTGTTGTGTGATTCAAACAACCCTAAAGTATTACTTATATAATTTGGAAGGACTAATTTCTTTATGGGTTTAAGTTATTATATACATTACTATTAGCATAATTTAAGATGTCATAGAATATCAATTAGTTTATTTTCCGAATTATCAAATTATATTCAGTGTCTCAAGTATCACAAGTATGAAGTCTTGATTATTTTTTATGATATTGGTATCGGGGCTAACTTGTGCACCTTAACTATTGAGACAGTATCTCATATCTTGCACGAGCACCAGTATAAGTATTAGGTATTTTTGCTCCCAACGCTTGGACTTATATTAGGTATTTATACCTCCAACGCTTGGATAGATAAAAAAAATTATCTAATATTTTATTTTCAACCGCTTGAATTTGAACCTCAGAGCTCATATTTCCCTTCACTTCATTGATAATATGAAATCTTATTCATTGTATAGTATCTTGAAAATGATTGATGAACAAAATTCGTTTACTAAAACATGTGGTGTCAAAATCAAATGAATAAATATATAAATATATATCATTTGTTACACACATTTTATCACTTAATCATAATTAATCAATGTGTACTATCACTTCAATTTGTAATTGCTAAATTTGTTCATCTCATACAAAATAATCTAATAGCAATATGTTGTGAAGCAAAATATATTAGGAGCCGGTACATACTAAAACCAATCAATTTAATCTTAGAAAATAAAAATTAAATTACAAACACACGTTATTTAATCATCATTAAGTGATGAATACGTATGTATATATATATATATATAAAGACACATGCTTTGTTTTTATTAATATAACGTAAATACCAAATATTTCTACATAGAAGCTTCAATATAAAATCTTAACAAGATTTGGTCAAAATAATCAATATAGTTGGGAAGATTCTTGTTCTGTTGTCCATATTACAAGATTTCCCCGTTACAGAATTTGTCCATATTTTCAGTACTTTAAGATTTTGCGCTCCTCTTAAGTAAGCTTTTAGTCTTAGGGTGTGGTTGGTAAGAGGAAAATATTTTTTAATTTTTTCATGTTTGGTTGGTTTAAATATTTTTGAAAATATTTTTTTTATGGAATTATTTTTCTTCATTTGGAGGAAAATATTTTCCTTATCAAAGGAAGTGAAAACATTTTTTAAAACTCTTTTTCAGCCTTACCCACTCTATTCCCCACCCCCATCCTAAATAAAAATGTTATTAATAATATTTTCTTTTCATGTTATAAATAGATTTTATTTTCATTTCAACAAAAGAGTATTTTCTTTTCATGATATAGAAAATGTATTTTCTTTCATATCAACAAAAAAAGTATTTTCTTTTCATGGTGTAGAAAAAGTAATTTTTTTTTTCATTTCAACAAAATGAATATTTTTTTTCATGATGTAGAAAATGTATTTTCTTTTCTTTTAATAAAATGATTGCTTTATTTTTATGTTGTAGAAAAAGTACGTTCTTTTTCAACCAAAAAAGAGTATTTTCTTTATAGTTATGGAGTATTTGTGTGAATTTTTAGAACAACAGTTAAATTGTTGAAGAAAATAGAGTCATGAAAACGTTGGGTATTTGAGGAGGGGTGGGGACAAGGGAACATGGGAAAAAGGGGTGAAGAGAGTAGCATAAAAAACTATTTTCTACTCTCTAACCAAACACTAAAAAATACTTTCCGGTATAAGTTTTTCACTCACCAACCAAATAAGGAAAAATAAATGATAAAATCACTTATTTTCTATTAAAACATTTTATAAAAAAATATTTTCTTTCATACCAAAAACACACTGAATCATAAGAGTATTTAAATAAGATACCTTTTACCTCTCTCTTAAATGTCATACTTAATTAGCATTCTACTAACAAGAGCAATAGTGTTAGTTTGAAATAAGAGTAGTACTCCCTTCGTTCCAAATTAGTTGTCATATATTGTTTTTCGAGAGTTAATTTGACCTATTTTTTAAGTTAGATTGAATTACATTAACTCAATACTTTAAAATTAAAATTTAGATATTCAAAACTATACGAAAAGTACTACAAGTTATAATTTTTTTCATATGTCAATAAAAAATAACAACAACAAAACCCAGTGTAATTCTACAAGTGAGGTTTGAAGAGGATAGTGAGTACCCAGTCTACCCCTACCTTGTGCACGTAGAAAGGTTATTTTCGATATATCTTCGGCTCAAAACCAAACCAGAAAAATTGAGTGTAGAAAAGAAATGCAGTAATGTAACTGTCAGAAATATAGTAATAATAACAAGATAATAGAAAAGGCAAAATACAAGCAACACGATAAGAAAATATATTTTAAAATATTATTCAAAGTTCACAAAATATAATTTTCAAGAAGCGAAATATGACAATAATTTGGGAATGGCAGGAGTGATATTTTTTTTTTTTAATTATCTAAGATGTCCAATATATTAAAACAGAGACAACAGCTATTTAATTAAAAAATAACACTTTGATAAATGATTTCCTTGTACTTATATACAGCGCTTGATACACTTTTCACATTTATTGAATGCCTATATTTTAACAGTTGGAATATAGTGTTGGGTTTCTATGTATAGATACTTTCCAAAAGCTACATCATGTAATATATGTATATATATACTTATTAATTAACTTGGTGCAACATAACGAAATGTATAGTAAATTAGTAAGTACAAATTTGCGAACAAATATATATATATATATATATGTGAATGTCCATAATGAGACAATTTAATGGTCAAGATATCACAATTTGATTAACAAATTCGAATCCAATAACAAAGAATTATTAGAGATTAATACCAGTTTTGACTAAAAGAATGAAAGAATGAAGGGATATTTTGTGTGTGAACAGCCATTTAATTATATCCTTTTTTCAGGCACATGAAATGGATTGAGGCTAGATTTGTCCAGGCAATTCATTAAAGCCCAACCCAAGTTGTTTAGCAAATTTGAGCAAAGATTACAGTGGAGAAACTTTCCTTTTATGGAAACCAAACATTCCCCTTTGGACCCTTTCAAAACCCAAAACAACTATTTTTGGGTTGGGGTGAATATGAATCGGGTTGGTTTGGTTTTTATCAAAATCAAATCAAATTAATTATATCAGTTTGGATTAGTTCGATTTTGTCGGGTTTTCGGGTTTTTTTGTTACATGAATATAGTTCCAATCTTACTTTGTTAAAGTTATAGATAAAGTTTTGATAAGTTAATATATGTTTAGTAAATATAGAAAAAAATTGACAAATATATGATCTATTAAAATATTCTAATAGGAGAATTTTTTTATTAATACATGATAGTTATTTTCTTAGTCGTATGAAAATAATTTTCGTTAATGTACGCTTTTTAAGTTAACACATGAGAGAATCTCAAATATTTCAATCTTTTTTAAAGAAAATTCGATATAAAGTTTTAAAAATATATATAAAAATTATATATTTATATGTCGGTTTGGTTCGGGTTTTTTTACTTAATACCAAACCAAGTCTGGCTTTTTAATCGGTTTGGTTTGGTTTTCGGTTTGGTGCGATTTTCCGGTTCGGTTTGTACACCTCTATTTTGGGCTGTCCCGAGAGATTTTTTCTTTTCTATACACTATTTAAAATTTATTTATTAAAATTGCCTAAGTTTTATATATTATTCGCCCTAAACAAGTTTTTTTTTACAATTTATATATAATCTGTTGTTAGTGCCTTGAACTACGGGATTCAGCTATACCTTTTTACTTTTTATTCTCCTCTCATCTTTCCTTGTTTTTCTGCTGCCTCTCTTCATGTACAATCCATTATTAGTGCCTTAAATTATGTGATTTAGTTACATCATTTTTCTTTTTTCTCTATTATTATATCCCTAATATTAATTAGTAATTTCTGAAATGTCGTACTACAGTCAGACCTCTCTATAACAACATTCCTATATAACACCACTTCACTAAAAAAGTCAAGTTTTTTCGGAACCGATTCTTATGTTATGTTATAATATATGTTCCCTATAAAGACATTTTCCCTATAATATCGTAAAATATTTGGATAAATGACGCTGTTATAGAGAGCTTTTATTGTATATCCCTAACCTTATCTGTAACTTCACTCCCTTTTCTTATACATGATTTCTTTCAAAAATCATATTCCTAAGTTGGCGTTGGTTAGTAGTATACTTTATAAAACCCGAATATATATCATAAATTATAATCGTAAAACGTATTCACCAAGGTATTAACATAATCAATTACCAAAATTCAAATCTGCCATGGCTGAAACAATTCAAAACCAGCAATGATCACTCACAGCATACCTAGCAGCTTTTGCAGTCTGCCTGACAGCTTTTCCAGCATGCCTGAACGGAATGATTACTTCCCACCATGCCTGGCAGCAACTTTACAACAACTTTAGAATACTTTTCTTGTATTCCCAGCCATGTGTGGCTGAATAAGTTTATATATACTTGTACAAGCATAGATAATAAGCATCTCATAACACTTGTATTTTTTCTCTTCCTTTGAATATAATCTGAAAATTGGCCTTGGCCCCAAAATCTGTTGTGTGTCTTTCCTTCATCTTTAATTCCATCTTTGTGTGTAAGAAGTGTTGCCATTGTTAGCACGTTTTTGTGATGTTCTTTCACTTGGACTGCAACTAGGCTTTAGCAATTTGGCTAGCTAGTTGTCCTCCCGGTGTTGTTGAAATTAACCCCGTGACAATTGGTATCAGAGCGTAGGCTTGCTTTGAGCACTCTAATTTCTTCAAAGTAACAGCGCCGGAGGCACGACCCGGCCAATTAAGGCCAGGAGCGCATCGCCGGCAGAAGGGACGAGACGACCGGTGCACACCTAGGGCGGACCGGCCGGCCCATCCCAAAGTCCAACTTATTTTCTTAAACGTAATTCATACCTTCTTACTACCATATTATTTGTCATAGTTACATAGTAAAAGAAAAATAAGAGGGATCTGTAAAGTTTCCTAGAGTATGCTTTTAATAGTTATCACCTAGAGCAGCATTATTTATAGCCTGTTTGGTCAAGTTTTTTTTGGGGGGCCAAAAGTGTCTTTTTTGGCCAAAAGCACTTTTGGCCAAAACTTGAGGTGTTTGGCCAAGTTTTTGGATGGAAAAAAGTGCTTTTGAGGAGAAGCAGAAGCAGTTTTGGAGAAGCAGAAAAAGGTAGTTTCTCTCGAAAAGCACTTTTCTGAGAAGCACTTTTGAGAAAAATACACTTAGAAACAGTTTTCAAAAGCTTGCCAAACACTAATTACTGCTTAAAAGTCAAACGCAATCAAAATTTATTGATTAACAATTTCAATTCGAACACCAATTGTGCAACTTGAAATTAATTCACTTGTTACTTTTCTAAACTATGTATCAAATAACGTCTAATATTTGAAACTGGAGAAAATATTGTCGGAAGATATTGAAATGCAAACCACTAAGAAAAATTGTGCAACAGAAAGGAAATAACTGATTGGGGAAAGAATGGAGAGAGAGAAAGAGAGAGCATTTGGGGGGAAGTAATGAATATTTCTTATTCAATTTCTAATATAAAAGAATACTTATTTAAAATTAATTTGTATATAATTAATAAATAGTATTGACATGTAATTAAAATTAAAAAAGATAATTAAGTTCTCTATACAGTATAAATAGGTAAAAATCTCTTTACATAACTACAAAGTAACAAAAGACTTGGTTCCAAGTGACCCAGAAGGGTATGATGGGAAAATAAAACAAATTTAGAATCTCTTCTATCCTTAACAAGATATTTTGGGTTTGAACTCTAAGAAGAGAAAACTTTACCCCTTAATGGACCTATTCGGCATGAATCTAAATTAGGTGAAAGTAACACGGGTTAGTTTTCGGATTGGTAAATAGCCAGCAATTGTAAAGTAATTAAAAAATTGTCACTATTTACTGAATCAGAAAAAATTACAGCATAATATACGGGATTATAGAGCTCTTGCGTATAAACTTCCAGCATATTATGCTGGAATATTTTCGAATTTGTAAGGGTGTTTTTGTCCAAATTTTATCTTTACATGAAAACGTGACCAAATTTTAATTACTTTTTAAAATTATAGTTATTTTTCAATCACTAATTAATCGAGCAAGTGAATTTCGAATATCAAATTGACGAGAGCGAGAAAAAATAAAATTGAGAGGTGAAGGGTGATTGATCCAATAGAGTCATCAAGATCTTTATTTTCATATGCCAATGGATTTTGCCTTTCAAAATTGGCCCACCTTAGCATCAACAAACTATCAGTGAGTAATAGGAAACAAAACAAAAATGTGTGTGTGGAAGAGGGACCTAAGACAGGCAGAAAGCCACATTCAATGGACCCCACTTTTAATGACACCATCTGTCTTGGTATTTATGGTGTAAAGATTTTGTTAGATATGCAAGATATACAAGGCAACAAGTATACCAATATTGCATCTATGCACAAGATTCTCGTTAATTACTAGCTACACAATATTCTCATACTTATGTCCTTATTCTAGGTTTTTAATTAGTCACACCCTTCAATCCTTTACTCACACCTGCTCCACCAATAATAGCAATCCTGAACTATGCATAAGTTGATACGAATACCATAATTAAGCATCGATACTTTCATAAAAAAGAAAACAACATAATTAGAATTCTCCAAAAAAGATTACGCAACACATCAAATATATACACTGTATTTGTGGCCAAATGCACAATTTATCCCTATCGTAAAGCACAGTAATATCGTAGTATATTATTGAGGGATTTTCATAAAGCATCGATGTTTAAAGTCGAATAACTATAGTTTGCTTAGTTATCATTCGTAACTACTCAAGACCTCCTATAACTAAGTAGGCGCTCTAACCAACTAAGCTACAAGAGCACGCTACTCTCTTATTTCAGTTCAAAATAATTAATTTTTTCTTTCATGTATTTTCTACAACATTCAAATATAGTTACGAATGATAAATTTACTTAAAGTATAGCTATTAATAGTAAATACAACATATATGTTTGACGTGTAAATAATTTATATTGTTTTCTTTCCGGAAACGATAGATTTTAGAACATATATCAAATGAGATGGGATATAAGAGCTAAAATGATTTTTGGTTGAGCCTTTATTACTATATCTATCTTAAAAGCTATCAGAAAAATGATTTCACTATTTCAAATCGATTTTCTCTTTTCCAATCACTTGATGGAACTGATATTCTCAAATGTATAGTTTGGACATCTCCCAATATTTCTTTGGAACGTCAATTTGAGAAACTTCAAAAGAGGAACTATTGTAATAACAACGACAACCTAGTATAATTCCACAAGTGGAGTATAAAGAGTTTTCAATAGACTCTCGTCATCCTTCTCTCCAAGAACTCCTCAACCTTGCTCTTGGGATGACTCGAACTCACAACCTCTTGGTTGGAAGTGAAGGGTGCTTACCATCACAACAATCCACCTTGTCAAAAAGAGGAACTATTGTATGGCTAATAAAATATTTATGCTCCAAATATGAACACATTGGTTAAATATTACTACCATGTGGTAGTATAGGTCATAAATTTTGCCTTTCTTTTTCGTAGATCACAAAAAGGAAATCTTAACGACCAAGTACTTCCACACCAAAAACCGAGATTAAAGAATCGTCAGGTTGTGGAGGACGTATATTTTCAGTGGATATGAAATGAATTGAATAAATAAATGGTGGGCAATTTTGTTCATTTAGGGAAAAGTACGAACACAACGTCATCAAGTAAAACAACCGTAAAGCACAAGGATACCAATTTTTTTTATTTATTAAACCAGCACGCTACTGACGTATAAATAAACTTTGTGACACTAAGGTATTAGCTCTTGGTCCCGTAGCTCAGTTGGTTAGAGCGTTGGTCTTATGAGCCGAAGGTCGCGGGTTCGAGCCCCGCCGGGACCATTATTGTAAGAATAAATTTATTTTGTTTTTCGCTTTTACCTTTCTTCATTTGGATTACGTACTTTAGTTCTTTTTGTTTCCTTTCCTGCTGGACAGAATTGAGTTAAAATTTAAATTATATCTTTTGTCCAAAGATGCAATTCATTTAAAAGTTAATTCCACACCTATAGATCAATCAAATATTTTTGTAGATATTCAACTAAGGAAACCTTGAGCAAAATAAATTAATTGCATAGACAAATATCGTTATAGCTAATCAACATAAGAATTTGGAAGAAATAAACCAAGGTAAATTAATTGACAATTCAAGAAATTATAGGCAAATACCTGGTCGTGCAGTAATTCGGGATCGGGTTCTATATCGATGTGCGATCTATTTCTGAAATTGACTAATTTGTGACTTACACGTGTTCCTCGTATTAAAGAGAATAAAAATAACATATAAATTATTCAAAAGATATGTTTGTATTATAATATAAAAATTAACAAAAAATTACAAGTCATAAAATGATAATTATGTTAATCATGTTTATAGTTTGATCCACTCTAAATATTTTTCCTTCAATTTGTAGTTTCATTGTATAAACATGTCATAACATTTAAATGAAAGGTAAAACTATATTTTGTGTCTACCTGTCTTGCAAGTTCTAAACTTATACTCATTATGTTTCATATTATCTGTCGTGTTTTGCTTTTATACGCCCTTAAAATATATTAATTAGGAAAGAGATTATACTATTTTACCATTATTTATGTCTTAAAATAAATTTTATTAACAAAAAAGACTCATAAACCTAAAAGGATGTTCCATCCTTGGAAGTACTAATTGTGAATTTTCAATGTCTTTTTAAGCATCTAAAACCTTTAAACGTGGTTTTCTACGTACTCCAACAAAAAAAGAACGTCCTAATTGCTCTATAAAAGTTCTAAATTCATGCCAATCTCTTACCTCTGCATATATTATGCTTCCATACTTTTATTATAACCATGCTTTACGTGCAATTTCAATTATTAGGCATAAAAATTTGCAGAAATCTATTAATTACTCTTATTTCATTAAAACACACACGTTAATTTACTCTTTTTCTTTTACACGTAATATATATAATCTAAGTTGGTTTTAAAGCCTTAAATTTAGGACTTATTACCTTGTTCAAATAGTTAAATATTTAATAATCAAAAGTTAGTAAATTTTAGAGTTCATAAATAATTAAATGACTATTTTGTCTAGATTTTAAAGTTTAAAAAAATATGATTATGCAATAAAAGTTAAGCGTCTGAAATTGATGATTGTATATAATTAACTCAATAAAAATAGGAATTATGTTCCATAGAAGACCTCACTTAAAAAAGGCTGAAAATGCTCCGAAATCCTTACCTAAAATATTTATAAAAGAATAATGAAATGTTTACCTAAAAACTTTATAAGAATTAATCGGTTAAGAGGGTATTTGGGTTGGTCAAACTAGTTTATAAGCACTTTTTGGCTTATCTATGCGTTTGGTAAACGCCCAAAGTGCTTATAAGCAGCCATAAGTCATAAGTTGATCACCCCCAACTTATGATTTTTCAGCTTATAAGCACTTTTAGTTTGACCAACAATTTTACTAATTTATCCTTAATAATATTTTCTAATTCACAAAATACTTTTTCCAAAATAAATTTCTTGACTTTCTCTTCATTCTATATTTCTTGTTAATTATTTTCTTTACAAAGAATTTTTTTAATTTATAATCTTTTGAAAAAGATTCAAGGGTATTTTAGATATTTTAACACAAGAATAGCTTATCAACATTTTTTTATCAAAACACATCAACTGTTTATTATTAGTTCAACACTTCTATCCAAACACGAAAATACTTATTTTAAAAATCAGTTTCAGCACTTAAAAAGACTTTTCAGCACTTCAAACTTATCAGATATTTACAATCAGCTAATCTAAACGTGCTCTGAGTTTTATTTGGTTCTCCTAAAACTAACAGGAATTCAAAAGCTTGAAAGTTTCCTAACTTCTAAAACCTAAAAAGGGTTCAGAGTGTTGTAAAGGACCTTATTTGAGACGACTTTACAAATCAATGTGATTTTTATTATTTGGGTAAAAATCATTTGCATCCTCAACTTTGTTTAGAAAATTATTTTTATGTATTAAAATTCTTATTTTACCCTCTAATTAACTGTCAAACATTTCTTCTACATTTTTATTTTAAATATTTTAAGATTATAATTTTTTTTGGTTTAATCTATGTCATGTATTTAATTATGAAACCAATAATTTTTTTCCTGAAATGACAATTAAAAAAAAGGAATCAAGAATATAGATTAGTGGAAATAATGAAAAATTTTAGCAAAGTAAAATAGAAATAATTTGCTCGTATCTTACTTTTATCTATAGCATACTGAACTAAAAGATCTATTTACAGTTAAAAATAAAAGAGAGAGAACCATATAAAATTATACTCAATGTATGTAATACAAAACAATTATGTAAAAAAGCAGAGGTGGAATTATATGATAAATTTAGAAGCAAATCTATTAACATATAATTTGAATGATTAAATTACAATTTAGAAAGTATTTTATTAATGACAATTAAAACTCAAAAATCTGCGTATGCAATCGGGAATAAGAGATATTGTAGAACTTAATGGTATACTTTATGCACATAATATTTAAAACAAGTCCATAAAAGGACTATTCTCTTTATGATTTAAATAAACTTAAATTAAATTTTATAATGAAAGTACAAAAAATTATAGGTAAATCACATTGGTAAAGAGAACAAAATACTATATAATAATAGTAAAATAATTGTCACGATCCAAAACCAACCCGTCGTGACGGCGCCTACTATGGTACTAGGCAAGTCGACTATTCACACATTTCCAACACTTAAATCTTTGAAAGATACTAAAAACAGTTTAAATAAAGGAAAATCTCTTAAAACATGATAGGAAATCATAACTCATTACATCAATTCTTCCCAAAAAACAGAGCGTCATTGAGTACCTGAGCATATACAAAATGACAACCGATCTCATGTACTCTGTAAATGCCGAGCCTAACCTTGACGAAGTAGTGATGAGGCTAAGACGGTCAACTTACAATAATCTGTACATAGTAATAGTAATAACAAGACAATAAGAAATGAAAGTAAAGCAGTTAACTCATGAAAACGAATTCGAAATCCAACTACCAGAGAGCCCAAAAAAATAAGTCTCATAATCTCACATCAAAATGTCAAGGCAAATCCAACAATCACAATCAAATACCACATATCCGTCGCGGCGCGTAACCCGATCGCACTATATCATAATTTGTCAATATCATCATCCATCCTTATTCTACCATTTCAATTCATTATATTTTAATTTTTGTTGCGGTGTGCAAGCCACTCCTCAAACAATTTCAATCAACATAAAACTTTCAACAACCAGATTTACAAAGATTCTACATCAAGAAGGTAGATGCATAAGGCAATAAAGAACCACATAATAAATCAAGAATCTCAACAACTCGAAGTCTCAACCTTCTCAATTCATCGGTATCTATCAACTCAATAGTTCATACAAGGAATATCGCATTTATAGAATGGAACAAACATTACAAAACAATAAGGCAAGTAAAACATGTGAAAATTTAAGCACACACGTAAAGCAAGTAGAGACAAGCAAAAAATAAGGGAGTCATGGAAGGGACGGACAATGCAATACAAGAATAATTAAATGACAAGTATCATTAAAGAATGAGAGTCAAATAGAACATGTAACAATTAAAGCATGAAACAAGATATATCATGAAATAAACGAAAAATATGGAAACCAATATCATAACAACGTATATAGACCCGTCTCGCTTATACGTCGTTTTCTCACATAATTCACATAACACATAGTACATGGATTCCTAATCCCCCACAAGCCAAGGTAGACCCAATACTTACCTCATTCCGCAAATCAAGCAATCAATAGTACATGGAATTGTAAAGGCGCATGGATGTCCAAGCTTTGGAGCCATCGAGTTCACAATGGCACTAACTTGTGAGTCATTTAGATGGTCTCACAATTCATAGATCTCTTTTTAGTTACCAAGTCCTTCATAAACTTGGCATATCCCGGCATTTGCTCAAGAGCTTCCACCAAGGGCACATTTATTGACAAGCTTTTAATCATCTCAATAAACTTCTTGAATTGGTTTTCATTATTTTGCTTCACAAGTGTTTGAGG
Source organism: Nicotiana undulata (assembly GCA_005239495.1). Lineage (NCBI taxonomy): Eukaryota > Viridiplantae > Streptophyta > Magnoliopsida > Solanales > Solanaceae > Nicotiana > Nicotiana undulata. The sequence goes on from MDKH01163473.1 coordinate 18,400, forward strand.
ATAGTGTGGAGGAGGCCTTGGCAAATTGCCAGGAGCCTTGGATTTTGGCACTACCGTTTTCGGTATGTCTATCACGTGTTCCCTAGACGGATTCACATAATTTTGAGTCTCCTTCTCGTTGTCATGAATATCGATCCTCACTACATCATTCAAATTCTCATCATTCACTTTCTCATCAATTATTAGGTCATCATCATTTCGCAACACAATATCATCACTCACTACTTTCTTTTGACTGGAGGTACTAGCTTCTCCACCTCTACCGCTCCTTGTGGTCATTGCCATAACATGGCCTGTATTGTTCTCACCCTTCGGCTTTACTACCGTGACATTTGGTAGTGCCTCCTTAGGGCGAGTGTTCAATGCTTGAGAAATCTGACCCATTTTTACTTCCAAGTTGTTGATATAAGTAGTGTGGGAGGCTATTTGAGCATCGAAATTGGCATTTCATTCCATCATTTATTTGAACATACTCTCTATCCGCACCGTCTCATTGCTTGAAGAACTTTTCCCTTGAGATTGATATGGAGGCGGATTGTTGGGTTGTTAATATATCGGGGGCCTTTGAAAGCCCGACCCCCTATTTCCATTACCTCCCATATTGTTGTTATTATTGCCATTCCAATTGCTATTGTTGTTTCCTTGATTCCCCTAGTATTGGTTGTTTTTCCCCCAATTTCTTGAGTTGTTATTGCCATTGTTCCAATTCCCTTGGCCTTGGTTGCCCCAGTTTTGATTGTTCCCGAGCATTGCTCCGCTGTCCTTGGTAGTTGTTGGCATATAAAACTTCCTCACTTCAGTCATCATAAGAATCTTTTTGGTTGTAACCACTACCACTTTGTTCATATTGATCTTGATTGATTTGCATTTGATGACCATGTTGTCTCCTCCTGTTGACCATGACATTTACCCCTTCCATGGCATTGACTTGCTTTGTCCCCTGTACTTGCAGAAGCTGGGCTTTTGCTAACTGATTCATAGTACTTGTCAACTCAGCTATGGATTGTTCGTGATCTTAAAGTTCCTTGTGAAGATTGATTACATTCGGGTCACCTTGAGGAACATTTGCCCGACTTTGACAAGTTTAAGAAGTGTCAGCCATCTCATCAAGTATGTCACAAGCATCGGCAAAAGGCATCTTCATGAAATGTCCTCTTGCTAGCTGATTCACCATGCACTAGTTGGTAGTTTTGATACCCTTGTAAAAAGTCCACTGAATTATTGCTCCAGTCATGTCATTGTTGGGGCATTCTTTTACCATAGTTCTATGCCGCTCCCATATTTCATGTAGGGGTTAATTAGGTTCCTGTTTGAAGGCTAAGATCTCATCCCTTAATGCTGCCATATGACCCGGTGGAGAAAAACTTGGCTATAAACGTTTTGGCTGACTCATCCCACATGGTGATGGAATGGTTGGGTAGCCTCTCAAGCCAATCCAAAGCTTTCCCTCTAAGTGAAAAATGGAACAATCTCAATCTGAGTGCATCCTCCAACACGTTCATCTGTTTACTCCCCCAACAGGTGTCTACAAAACCCTTGAGATGTTATATGCATTCTGATGGAGAGCGCTAATGAAGAACCCTCTTTTCTCCAATAAGGTCAACATGACATTTGTAATCTAGAAATTTCCCGCCCAGATCCGGGGTGGGAAAATTGAACTTGTGTAACCTTCATTGGGAATCACTCATTGTGCTGCTCTTGGAGGAGGCGGGGGAGGGTCTAGAATGTTGTCATTGTCCTAGTGGTATCTTCTTTGGGCTTGAGGTACTATATGAACCTCATCCTCACCATTGTCATCTACCTCCTCCCCTGGAAGAACATTGCCGAGAGGATCATTATTAGTCATTGGTACCTAAAGTGATTAACACACAAAAGTTAGTAAAACAGAAGGAAATAAAAACAAGACACACAACTAGTTAGATAGGTGGCCAAAACCGTCTAACTCCCCGGCAACGACACCAAAAAGTGATCGGTTCCAACCCTCCACCACTATATAGTAGCAAGGAGTGGTTGATGCAGTTTTACTCGATAAGGTCGGGATCGATTTCCACAGGGAGTTAATTTGGTTTGGAGTTGAGTATCTAACTAATCTAGATGTGCGTGTTGTTTCTAATTGCAATTCTAAACATTGTTGTGATTGGTTCTATTCTAAGTTTGATACTATTAAATGCTAAAGAGTAATCTGAGTACAATATTTTTTGTGAAAGTTTTCAAGTGATAAAAGGCACTAGGGAAGTGACTTCCGCCTAGGTGAGTATCTAATGGGTATCGAGAATCTAGGACAAGCTTGTTATTATTGGAGTCGTGATATAACCATCACACTTAAATACTCACTCTATACCTCTCGGTAGTTAGAGTGACTTTGCCCAATTTGGCTTTCTCAAGCCCAAATGAGTGTTCATGCAATGCAAGTGAAATTGACTCAAGTCGAGTATTACTAACTCTAGGTTTAACCCTTTAATTGGGGCTATCAATTTCTTGAGTTCACCCCAATTCCTTGTTAACCTAATTTTCCTAGACTTAGTCCCTCTTTCTTAAGAAGAGCCTAAGTCATAAAGGCATGAATCAGTGTTTGCAACCACTAATTCTACAATTAAAGCATGAATTAAGCTAATAAATAAGTAAACCCTAAAATTCAAGATCCATTAAACACCCACACTAGGGTTGGGTCACAACCATAGCTATGGGGTCTAGCTATTCATAATATTGGTAGAAATCTAAGATAGAGATGAAATATAAGCCGTAATATTCAAATACAAAATGAAAATCTAAATATTGAAGATAAATCTACTCTTCAGACTTAACAAAAGGGAAAGACATGATGGGGTTAAGCTAATTACATGGTAGGCAGTAGAACCACAGGATAAAACACAAAAGGAATAGTAAGTAAATAAACAAGAATTGGAGCATATTGTATAAAGATACTATAAAACTAACTTAGAGACATACCAGTTGAATAGTAAGGAATAGCAAAATGCAAAGGGATAGAGCAGCAACAACGGTATGCAGAATAAGAAAGAGCAGCAGTAGGACAGTAGTATGTAGAATGAGAGATTACTCAGTCTTGGCATTAAGCCGATTGAGTAGTCAGTAATAGATGTAAGGAGCAAGAAGAGATGTGTATGAAAAACACAAAAAATTCAGAGCAATGTACTCCGTGTTTTGTGTGTGAGATCAGTGTAAGTGTCAGTCATGAGTGTCTCTAGAGTGTGTGTGTGTGCCCTCCCCCTGTCTCTACCACGACCTCGGGCGGCGGGGGCATCGGCATCTCCCGGACCAGGAACATCGATTGCGCGCGTCCTCACCATACGTGAGGGAATAGAAGAATAAGTTTGAGTATATCATCAACTGCACAATAGAATATGAACAAAGAGAGGTTTTCGAACACCCTATAGCCTCCTGAAGATAAGTACAAACGTCTCTGTACCGATCCGCAAGACTCTACTGGGCCTGCCCGTGACTCGTGAGACTTACATGAACCTAGAGCTCTGATACCACGTTGTCACAACCCGAAATACTAACACAGGTCATGATGGCGCCCAACAACGAGGTTAGGCAAGCCAACATAAATTTCACTAAGTTCTCTTCCTTAATTTGATTAAAAGTTCAACATTTACCACATTTGACAAGTTTAAACATGATATCTAAAGATAATAACCCAGTAATAGATAAAATAGCCATAACGAAACGTGAGCTGATATACGAGCATATATATGTACAACTCAAAATCTCAAAATAACCACTATGTGTGTGTACCAGGAACTAGTGTCACGAGTGCCACGGGCAATCTAGCTGAATATACAAGAGACAATATATATATATATATACACACACAATCCCATAGCCTGAAATGATTAGACGAGAAGATAAGCAAAAGAAGACTCCATGGCGCTGCAGAGGGTCGTCATGAGAAGCAGCTCACCGTGAAGTCAGGCCCGCTACAATCAATATCTAGCTCCGGTATGATAACTAGATGCACCAGCCTCAGAATCTGTACAGTTAAGTACAGAAGTGCATCATGAGTACATATTAAATAAATATGTACCCAGTGAGTATCCCGTCTAATCTCGAAGAAGTAGTGACAAGAGGTCGACTTGATACTCACTAAGGTCCAACAGTAATAATATAAAGCAGGATATAACAGAATGCAGTAGACATGGGAGATAGTAAGCAACAGATGCATTTCAAGTACAGAAATCCAGGAAAAACTACTGAAAATAAGCAACAATGTACACTTTCCTTGTTCCCAAGTATCTGTCGAGCCAATATCACTAAAACAGTACCAAATATTCATATGCACACAAGAATAAGACAACCGGACGGAGTCATAAGGATAATCTCTATGCACTGCTGAGGATCGAACGACCCGTCCCATAAGTGCATTCTTACCATAGTATAATCTCTCAGGTGCACTGCAGAGGATCGAACTTTCCATCCCAAAAGTGCACCTTTCGAACCGCCGTGGCGTACGACCCGTTCCCATGAGAGTGGGGGAAATCACACTCCGCTCGCGGAATATAAATTGCGAAGCGTTCACAAGCACATACAATATCATTAAAACTTACCTTCCATAACAATTTCCTTCCAATTATCCAAATCCATGAAATCTCATAGAATCAATACTAGGCATAACATGAGTTTATAACACATATGACGTTTCAAGGAAGAATATAAGGCATGTTGTGGGCCTAACTAACCGGACATTACAATAGTAGTCACTACGTACGGACTCTCGTCACTTCGTACGCACTTAGCCCCCAAGACAAGTGCACATAGCATACAAATCACCTATGGGGACAATTCCCTCTTACAAGGTTAGAAAGGAGACTCACCTCATGTGGAATCTACCCCCCGGACCAAGGATGCGCCCGAAACCCCGAATCTCTACACCCGAGGACTCGCAACTCTTTAGTAGCTAGGTCGTGGAACCTCTTTCCCCAAGCTCTCTAGTCTCTAATGGAAGTGAAGAATGGAGAAAAATGGTTAAATAGGTAAAACCCAGCAGTTCACGTTCTCTCTTAAAACAAAACTTAACCTAGAATTGCTAAAAGGATCTATTTATACTAGTTTGAAATTTCTGGACAAAAATGCCCATGCGAAGGATTCGTGGACGTGTAATTCTGACCGCGTCCGCGCTTGAGCTTTCGCGGCCGCGTAATAATGAACGCGGTCCGCGCTTCTTCATATTTGAACCTGGGTTGGGACTTGATTCGCGGATAACGTAATAACAACCGCGTTTGCGTGAGATTAATTCGCGGCCGCGTAATTTGGACGGGGGCCGCGTTCTTCACTTGAGCCCAAATTGTAGAGTCTCTGAACCTTGATATGCACTCTCCGCGTAAATCCAACCGCGACCACACCATAGATTTCGTGGTCGCGCTTTTCCATCGCGGTCAGCATTGGTTCTGATGCTCAAAAATAGCTTCTCTAAATCTCACTTTCGCGGACCGCATAATAGTGGCCGCTTCAGTAGTAGTCCTTACGCGGCCGCGCTTTTCTTCTGCTCTTAGCGTTCAGTTCCAGCCTTGGACTTGTCCAAGTTTGAGTCCTTCATGAGTTGATTATGGCTTATTTGCCTCATTTTTACCAAACCCTGCAAGCAAGTACATTAAGATAGTTTTCGATAAAACCTTTATGCATTTTTGACCCAAAACCTAAGCAAAAAAGAGCAAATAATAGGCTAAAATCCCTAGTTATCATTGGTCAGGACGAGACCCATGAGAACCACGTTCTCCCGAAGCATCGCGAGCTTCCTGAAGAGCTGACTAAATCGGTCTAGGAAGATGGACTCTACCAAAGGAACCTCTGCCTCCAGATGAGGCACCACTGAAGCCACCAAAATGACGGGGCCTCTTCTCAAATTCGAACCTCTATCCTGACCACAAACCATCCCGATCCATTTAGCAATCTCTACGTCCCTCTGGAAAGAAATATCATCCCCCATCTCCATTTACATCTAAAGACTGATGTCGAAGATATGATCATCAATAAAACTCCTTACCCTCTTTCTATATGTGGGAATCAACATAGCTGAATGACGGTCCAGGTCCACAAATTTGGTCTCGTACTGGGTGATGATCATGCTACCCTATTAAAGGTGCTCGAACTGCCTGCGGTACTCCCATAGAGTGAAAGGAACAAAATTCTCCAGAAATAGCCACAAAAATTGATCCAAGGTAAGAGAAGGTGAACCAGCTGGGGGTCTCTGCTCAAAATCTTGCCACCACCTCTTCGGAGCATCGGTCATTCGGAACACTACAAAGTCGATTACACTAGTCTCAACAATACCCATGTTGCACAACACCTCATGGCAACGGTCCAAGGAATCTTGTGGGCCTTCAGAGGGTGCACCACTATAATGAAAAGGAAAGAGCTTGGTGAACTTATCCAACCTCATCAATCCCTCAGACATTGCGGGCCTCTCCCCGGGCTGTGTAGCAACTACTGGCTGAACTACCCCAATTGCTGGAGTTGTCGAAGTCTTTATAGGGGAGCCATCTACTCTTGAGTGTCAGTGGCGAGAGTCTTTACTCCTCCCCTAGCCTGAGATAGGTATGGTGCCATAGGAAATACTTCGGTTTGAGACACACTCTCTATGAGTCCAACTAAGAGGACTAAAGCGTCCTGAAGTACGAGAGTGACCATGAATCCCTATAGGACCTGAGCAGGTCCGATTGGTGCGGTATAACCCGAGACCTCCTCCTCATAGTCAGTCTGAGGCTCCACCATAGGTGTTACTGCTGCTTGTTCTCTAGGCTGAGCTCTACCTCGGCCCCTACCTATGGTAGTGGCTGCAACAGGGGGCTCTGGCTCCTGCCTGGTTGTAGACGTTGCGTGCGTTTTCACCATCTGCGAGAGAACAAGAGTAGGATGTTTCAAACTTCAATAATGGAAATAAGTCGCAAGATCGAGAAAGAATGAAGTGAAATTTTCCTAAAGCCTTACAACCTCTAGAAGAAAAGTACATACGTTTTCGTATCGATCCGCGAGACTCTACCAAGCTTGCTCATGACTCATGAGACCTAGGCAACCTACTACTTTGACACCAAATTATCAACCTAGAATTCCCACCCTTCGGATCATGATGGCGCCTAACATTTCCATTTTTAGGAAAGCGAATGTTAGCTATACCTATTAATCATTTTTAACAATTCAAATCAAACAATAACAATAAAACTGTGTAGTCTAAAATAAGGCGTTAAAAATAATAAATGTCGTAATCAAAATACAATCCCATAAACTGGAGTCACGAATACATGAGCATTTAGAGTACTACAGATAATAGTCTGAATAAAACACAACTATTTGAAACAAAATAAACAACTAAGATGACATAGAAGGGGACCTTAGGGATGTGGACGTCGTGCAACTATACCTCAAGTCTCTGCAGATAGCTGGATCCGGGCAATCTCACTTAGCGCTGCTAGAACAGACTCCGATATCTGAACACGAAGTGCAAAGTGTAGTATGAGTACAACTGAGCCCATGTACTCTGTAAGTGTCGAGCCTAACCTCGACGAAGTAGTGGCGAGGCTAAGGCGGACCACTTACAACAACCTTTACGCCATAATAATAATAATAACAAGAAAACAAGAAATGAAATTAAAGCAGTTAACTCATGAAAATGAACTCGAAATCCAACTACCAGAGAGCTCAGAACAACAAGTCTTATAATCTCATATCAAAATACCGAGGCAAATCCAATAATCACAATCAAATACCACATACACAATCTGTTACGGCGGGCAACCCGATCTTGCTATATCATCACCTGCCTCATAATCCGTCCTTATTCTACCATTTCAATTCATTACCTTTCAATTTCAATTGCGGCATGCAAGCCGCTCCCCAAACAATTTCAATCAACATAAACAATTCAACTATCAAATTTACAAAGATTCTACATCAAGAGGGTAGGTGTACTTGGCAATAAAGAACCACATAATAAATAAAGAATCTCATTAACTTGATGTCTCAACCTTCTCAATTCGTCAGTATCTATCAAATCAACAGTTCATACAAGGAAAATCGCAGTTATAGAATGAAACACACATTACCAAACAATAAGACAAGTAAAGCAGGTAGGGGCAAGCAACAAATAAGCATGGAGTGATGGAAAATGCGTACAATGTAATACATGATTAATTAAATGAAAAGTATCAATTAAGGAACGAGAGTCAAATAGAACATGTAACAATTAAGTCATGAAACAAGATATACCATGAAATAAATAAAAAACATGGAAACCAATATCATGACGGCATTTACACACTCGTCACCTCGCATGTACGCCATTTTCCCACATAATTCACATAACACATAGTTAAAGGATTCCTAATTCCCTCAAGCCAAGGTTAGACCCAACACTTACGTCACTCCGCAAATCAAGCAACCAATCAAATATGTCATTGCCTTTCAAACAAGCCTCAAAACCAACTAAACCAAACAAATTATCGACCAAATAATTCAAAATAAGCTTTAGAAACTACCCATTAATTAAAAGAAAAGTTTAATTTTGATCATTTTTAAAAAATTAAACAAAAGTCAACCCGCGGGCCTACTTGGTCAAAACCTGAGGTTCGTATCATAACTCGATTATCCATTCACCCCCGATCCCGGTTATGTAATTTGTTTCGAAATCTGACCCCAATTTGAGGTCTAAATCTCAATTTTATAAAACTCTCCAATTCTACCAAATTCCTAATTTTTACCATGAAAATCCTAAATTTGCTGTTGAAAACTCATGAAAATTAATAGGTAATTGAAAGCAAAATATATTAAAGTCATCTACCAATGAATTTGGGAGGAAAAGTCTATTGAAAAATTGTCTCTAGAGTGTTTAGGGTTGAGAAATGGTGTAAAATGAGCTAAGCCCTGATTTTACCCTCTCTTACCTAGTTGCATATGTCGCGATTGTGAAGTCATGTTCGCAATTGCGAGACAAGGGCCGCAGATGCGAACCCTGTTACAAAAGCCCAGAAGTTGCAAATGCGATAATAGGTTCGCAATTGAGAACATACCCACCTTCGCAAATGCAGACATCGCAAATGCGAAGATCACTCAAGAGCACACTGAGTAGCAAATGCGACCACCGACAGTTCGCAAATGCAACCACTGACAGCTCGAATATGCTAACATGTTCCTCGCAAATGCGAGATTAACCCAACCCAGCCCCTGCTCGCAAATGCAAACTCTTTTATACAAACGTGAGTCTAGCAAATGCGAGCCAGATCTCGCATTATATCAGACACCAGAACTAGTATTGCACCAACAATCTTCACACTAGCAAAACTCCTCTGAAAAGCGTTTGAAACTCACTCGAGCCCCTCGGGCTTCAAACCAAACATGCACACAAGTGTAGTAACATCATACGAACTTGCTCGAGTAATTAAATTCCCAAAATAACATCTAAATCTACAAATCAACCCTCAAATGAATGAATGTCTAAGTAAACTCAAGAACAACTAGAATCACATCTAAGCGTCTGAATCATGTCAAATCAATTTCGAATTGCACCAAATTTTGCAGACAATTTTCAAATAGCGATACAGACCTTTTTCAAGTTTCAACATAAAAATTTGAAGCCATTATCTATGAAGTCAACTTACAGTCAAACTTAAGAAATTTCCAAACTTTCATAATACTAGTTTTCGACAAAATGAGTCAAATCAATCTAGGGACCTCCAATCTCAATTCCGGGCATACGTCTAAGTCTAAAATAACGATACAGACCTAGTAGAATCGTCAAAACACCAATCTGATGTCGTTTTCACAAAATGTTGACCGCGGTCAACTCAAGTTATTTTTTAAAATAAAAAACCATATTTTCTTCAAAATTTCATATAAATATTTTTCAAAAAGTGACATGGACCACACACATAAACCAAGAAACATCAAATGAAGTTAACAGAGCTCTCAAAATATGAAATTAAGGGCTAATACTCAAATGACCTATCGGGTCATCAGAATTACACATTTTATATTACTACCGATCCTTATCGATTTCAGTCTTCTCATTGTTAGATTCTTCCATTGTACATTGGTTTTCATATTTTTCTATGAATTTCCGCATCATACTTTTTTTTTTTTTATCATTGTTCTATTTTGAGATAATTCATTGATTTGCGTCTGCATAGTCTCAATTTCTTAGGGTGAAGCAGAAGCATCACTAAATAATGCAGTTGGACGATTAGACGATGACTTCACTCCAAGTCCACTGACTCTATCTTTATACATTTTCATGAGAAATAAAAAAATATAGTGAAATGAGCAAGAGAAGAAACTTACAACTTGTGCAAAATAATATTAAAACGAATATTACTACAAAATTTGTATACATTTATTTACTCCATCGACTGCCTGTGTCCATATCGAAGTCATATCTTCGGGCGTCGGTTGAGAACCGGTTGAGTTTGTTGTCACTTCCCCATTCTTCTTTGATACCCTTCGTGAAATATAGATGATAAACATTATATAAAGGAATTAATCTTTACAAAAAAGGTAGTATTGAATTTGAATCTTACATATGTCTCCGATGCACGCGGTTCGACCCATCCTTCTCTTGTACCATCCTCCTCCTCCTCCTCCTCCTTCTTCTTCTTCTCCTTCTTCTTCTTCTTCTTCTTCTTCTTATGTGTCCCCTCAAAGACGGTAACATGAGACACATTTTCCCCATGTGCCTTTTCCTTTAAAAATAAAAAATATGGATTTATTACTTGAATCTCATATAAGTAAAACTAAATAAAATTTTATAAATTAATTATCAATCTCAATCGATGGTCCGCAAAACTAATTGAACCTCCAGCGTACAACGAGCCACCCTTATTGGAGGCTCTGTTTGCCTTTGCTTTTTCACTCTTCTTCTTCCGTTCATCTTTATTCCACTTCTCCAATATTTGAAGCTAGACATCTTCACGCAACCATTCTAGACTGCTCATACCTCTCCGAGAGTATCTTTAATCCTTTTCTGAGTTCTCTTCTTGAAATTAGCATTCACCTAATTTCATGGTGAGTCTTCAATACAAATTTAGTCTGCAATTAAAATAAAATTTAGACGAACACAATAAATATTATATAAATTATATTTATTTATACTTTAAATTGAATCCACATATTCACTCTGATTTGGTATGATATCTTTCTCCAGGAATTCCATGGCTCATAGAAAATAGCTTCCTAGATTCAACAACCATATTTGTGACCTGAAAGAATGGCAAAAACCTGCATTATATATAATATAAATATTCGTTAAATATAAGTAAATATTTATTCTAATAATTAAAAATTAAAGAATTACTTACCCTTTCCCATGGGGTACGATAACTAATCGATGCAAATAATTGTACTATACAGTCCCTCCATCATATTATCTCCGTGAAGGAGAAACTGAAGCAGTACTAGTAGATGGGGATGCAGCCATCGGAGATCCTCCAATATCCAGTCCAGATATACTAGGAGTAGATGATGATGTAGATGATAATGAAGTGGACGATAATAGATGCACAAAAGATGAACCATTATACTGATTGTAATGTTCCCCTCCTCTTCCCGGGTATTGAATCAATGGTGAGCCACCACGTTGGTGACAAAGCAGGTGTGGGCATAAAATGTAACGACCCGATCGGTCGTTTTGAGCTCTAGCATATCTGTCAGCGGTTTTAAGTCATGAGCAACTTTGTTTTAGATATTATGACTTGTAGGTGTGGTCGGAATTGAATTTCGGGAAGTTCGGAGTCAAATTGGAAAGAAAATTCTCATTTTACAAGCCTTAAGTTGGAAGAATCGACTAAGACTGGAATTTGGAGTAAACGACCTCAGTATCAGGATCTAAAGGTTCCAGCAGGTTCATATGATGATTTCGGACTGGGGCGTATGTCCGGATCGGGTTTTGGATAACCCAGGAGCGTTTCGGCATATATTGTGGAAGTCAACATTTTTGAAGGAATTTCCTAAGTATGGCTTGAAGCGCATTTTAGTGATATTGATGTCCGTTTGGGATTCCGAGTTTGGGAATAGCTTCGTATGGTGATTCTAAATTTGGGAGCACAATCGGAAGTTAATTCGGATGTCCGTAGGCTATTTTGAAGTCATTTGGCTAAAGATAGAAATTTGAAGGTTTTTGAGAAATCCGACCGGAAGTGGAAGTTTTGATATCGGGGTCGAAATGCGATTCCGAAAGTTGGAACAGGTCCGTAATGTCGAATATGACTTGTGTGCAAAATTTGGGGTCAATCGGAGGTGTTTTGTTGGGTTTCAGCATCGAATGTAGAAGTTGGAGATTTCTAAGTTCATAAAGATTGAATCTGAGGGCGATTCGTTGTTTCAATGTTGTTTTATGTGATTAGAGGCCTCGAGAAAGTCCTCAGTATGTTTTGGAATAGGTTGGTGTAATTGGACGGGGTCCCGGGGGCCTCGGATGTATTCCAGGTGATTAACGGATCAAGTTTGGAGTTTGAAGAGGTGCTGAGGTTGCTGTCATCTGGTGTGACCGCACCTGCGAGGCTTTGACCGCAGGTGCAGCTTTGACGCGCAAGTGTGAGTTTTGTCTGGAGCTGAGGAAGCCGCAGGTGCGGGAGTTTGGGCGCACCTGCAGAAGCGCAGGTGTGAGAAGGGGACCGCAGGTTCGGAAATGAGGTCTGGGTAGAATGTTTTAAAAACGGAAATTTTGACATTTCTCCTCCTATTTTCATTTGGTATGGGCGATTGTGGGGAGCCTCAAGGAAGGATTTTCGTCAAGGATCACCATGTAAGTTATTCCAACTCTTTTTAAGTTAAATGCATGGTCTAGGTACGAATTTGTGTATAGGAATTTGTGGAAAATATGGAATTTTGAAATACAACGAAGTGAGCATGATTATCTGAGTAAATTGTATATTTGAACTAGTAAAGCTATGGGTAGAGTTTATCTTCGAGAAATTTCAGAATCCGGGCACGTATGCCCGAGGGCATTTTGGTAAATTTCTTGAGCGGAGATAGGAGTTTATATAATTTGGATTGTTACCAAATATTAGAGTATATTTTCATTGGTTTGTCGTTATTTGGATAGTTTTAGGGTTTTGTGCATCCATTGAAGTCGTCGGAAGGGCTTGAAAGTCGGTTATGGAATTTCGGAGCAAGGTGAGTCTCCTTTCTAACCTTGTAAGAGGGAATTGTCCCTATAGGTGATGTAAATGCTATGTGTTAATGTTTGTGGGGTCTACGTACATATAAAGTGACGAGAGTCCGTACGTAGCGGCTATTATTGTTATGTCCGGGTAGTTAGGCCCACATCATGCCTTGTGTTTTTCCTCGAAACGAATTATATGCTTCATGAATTCATGTTATATGTAGCTTTGTTTCCCTGATATCATGGGATTTGATAATTTAAAGGAATTGTTCACTGAAAGTAATTTATGAAGAACATTGTGTGTGCATGTGACCGCTTCGCAATTTACATTCACCGAGCAGAGTGTTATTTCCCCCACTCTCATGGGGGCGGGCCGTACGCCACGACGGATTGAAAGATACATTATGGTTCGGGCCGTTCGACCCTTGGCAGTGCACAAATATGATTATTATGATGGCTTAGGCCGGTTGTCCTTATCCCGTATGCGCATGCTAAATTGTTAAAGATTTCATGGATATTGAAATGGCAGATTTGGGGGAAAATAAAGTAGTAATTGTTTATTTACTTCCAGAAATTATTTGAATTGCAGTTACCTTTAATGTCCATTGTCTTTATCATCCTCATATGCCTATTATTGTTATCATACCTTGTTAATTTATATTGTTGGACCCTAGTGAGTGTCAAGTCGACCTCTCGTCACTACTTCTTCGAGATTAGATTGGATACTCACTGGGTACATATTTATTATGTACTCATGCTACGCTTCATGTACTTAATTGTACATGTTCTTAGGCTGGTGCATCTGGTTATCAGACCGAGCTCGATTATGAGTATAGATTGGACCTGACTTCACGGTGAGCTGTTTCTCCTGACGATCCTCGGCAACACCATGGAGTTTCTTTTGTTATTTCCCGTCTATTTCTTCCAGACAGTGGGACAGTTATATTATATCTTTTGTATATCCTGTTAGTATGCCCGTAGGACTTGTGACACTAGTTCCTAGCACACACGTGGTAGATATTATGGTTTACGAGTCTGTATATATTTTGGCTCACACCACCTTATGACCGTTTTTGGTTAAATTTGCTAATTACCCTGTTCAATTAATGTTTTAAGTTTTAAAAACTTAGCACGTGTTGGAATGTTTAATAAAATATGGGAAAACCCTTAGTAAATTGAGTGTTGGCTTGCTTGACCCCGGTGTTGGGCGCCATCACGACCTGAGTTAGGATTTTGGGTCGTGACATAAAATTAATAGTAGTGGAGGATGAATCGCACTGAGTCGACATGGAATAATACTAAATTGTGCTAGCCCCAGGGGAGGAGGGACAAAACTTTAATATTGTCTAAGTAAAATAAATTCATAAAATTTAGTATGAACAACTTTTGGTGCCTTAATAGTTTCTCATAATAATTCACCTACACAACAATCTGCGAGAGAAGAAAAGTCTGATAAGATAAGTTTACTTAGAATTACTAAGAGATCATCCTAAGGCAAAATGAAGGGGCATAATGTTCCAGAATAATGTCAGACCCAAAGCTATATTTATAATATAACTACAATACAATGAGAGGTTGATGACTGTTGATAGGGTTGCTGAGTGAGGGATTTCAATGAATATAACGTGCGTATTTTCTAGACAAACGATGAGACAAGAATCATTTGTTTAGAGATTGGAGTCGTTCAAGATTTTGTGGAACAAAATTATGTCTTGGTTGCAGCTTATTGTTACCCAGTGCAAATATGGGCTTAGATGTTCAACTGGATTATATGTCATACAAAGAGAAGAACACAACCAGCCAAGATTCTAAAAATAGTGTATGCAGAATACAACCAAGCAATCGAAAAAGGAGGGAATGGTGGAATTTTTTAAGGAGCAATTAGTGACCATGGAAACATTGCCAGAGAACTGTCATATAATTGCATCATCAGAGCAGTTGGGATCTTAAAAGTCGAATGCAGATACTTCACTTTTAACCTTGACTATTCCAATAGATTAGTTGTACTGTATAATTATTTTGCCTGATTTAAGTATAAGTAGCAATTTGTAATAGGTATAGAGATATATTTTTTAATTTTATTTGGGGTAGCTAGTAGTGGATGACTAAGCTTGGTTTATAGTCATTCATTTGATAACTAATAAATATTTTTAATTACCAAAAAACTAACTTGGGAGACGAGGAAAACTAGGAGTATGACTCACACTAGGCACATGTGAAGGAATGCGATCACTCGTAGATGAAAAAGTATTTTTTTCTTCTTAGATTATTTAAATTCTTTACTTTTAGAAGTCATTTGTGCAATTTAAGTTAAAAAATATAATAATAAAAAAATCAACATGAAATAAATAAAGCAATTCTTCTACATATTATAACAATTAAAAAAAAGAACATATATAAATAAATAAAATAATAACAGCCCCGATCCTCTATTTACTGCTTTTCCCGTATCTTTTTCTGCTTATGAGATTTTCGAGGAGGTTTTGTTTTTGGTCTCAAAGTGATTTGGGACACTTAGTCCGTAAAATGGAAGCTTAATTAAGTTCTAGAATTTTGACTGTAGTTGGAATTGTGTGAAGACGACTACGAAATAGAGTTTTGTCAGTTCTGTTAGCCCCGTCTGGTGATTTTAGACTTAGGAGCATGTCTGGATTGTGAATAAGAGGTCTGTAGTTGAATTAGGCTTGAAATGACGAAAGTTGAATTTTTGAAGTTTGACCGGAAGTGGACTTTTGATATCGAGGTCAGATTCTGATTTTGAAAGTTGGAGTAGGTCCTAATAACAATTATGACTTGTGTACAAAATCTGAGTTCAATCAGATGTGATTTGATAGGTTTCAACATCAGTTGTAGATGTTTGAAGTTTCAAAGTTCATTAAGATTGAATTAGAGTGTGATTCGTGTTTTTGTTGTTGTTTGATGTGATTTGAGGGCTCGACTAAGTTCTTGTGGTGTTTAGGACTTGTTAGTATGTTTGGTTAAGGTCCCGGGAGCCTCGAGTGGATTTTGGATGGTTAACAGACTAGTTTTGGACTTGTTGGAATAGCAAATTTTTTAGTGCTTTCAATTGTTTGTTTCCTCTTATGCGACCGCGCAAGAGGGGACGTGATCGCGTAAGCTTGTCTGGGGGAAATGGCATTTTACCCTATGCATTCTCGAGTTAGGGTACGTGATCGCGATAGTTGGTCAGATTGTGCATCCTGAACACGTCGGCTAGGCCGCATTCGCGAAGAAGAAATGAAGCGGCAGTGGAGTTCAAGTTTTTATTTCTTCGCGGGCGCGTGAGGATGGATGCGATCGTCTAGATTTATGCAGTCGTTGGTATGCGACCGCGGGTGAGGTGACGCGTTCGCATATCATGTTTTTTTGAGCTGTTGGAATTCTGTTATGCTATCACATGGGAATTTTCGCGATCGCGTAGTGTGAGCAGCTGCGCAGACTATAACATTTCAAAAATGAGGGTTAGCCATTTTATCAAAACTCGAGATAGAGAGCTCTGATTTGGACAAAACTTTGAGGAATTTTCAGAGGCAACTATTGGGTAATGATTCTTAACTCGTTTATGGTTATATTTCACTAATCTAACGTTAACATCACCATTTAATTAAGGATGTGAGTTGAGAAAATTGGGATAAAAGTTGGAAATTTCTTCAACCAATTTTTTTTTGTTTTGATTGGGATTTTAACATCGGATTTGTGTAACTTTGGTAAGAGTGAACTTGTGGGTGAATGATTGTTTGTATTTTGTGACTTTTATCCGATTTCGAGACGTGGGTCTGGGTCGACTTTTTGGGGCGATTTTCTAAATTCTTTTTAAAGTCTTGATTTTATTTATTAGATTAGTGTAATATATTTGTATTTATGGTATGTAATTGTTTATGGATAGATTTGGGCCATTTAGAGTCGGATATTCTAGGAAAAGGCATTCTTGTTGATTGATTGAGCTTGACTCGAGGTAAGTGGCTTTCCTAAACTTGTGTGGGGGAAATCCCCTTAGGATTTGGCACTGATGTGATACTTCAGTGACATATGAGTGTCGTGTACGCGAGGTGACAAGTGCGTACACATGCTAATTGTTGCAAAAGCTGGTTTTTCACTGAGTAGTAGTAAGTTACATCTTAATTGAGTTATACCAACATGTGTAGTCATCTTTTTTAGTGTAATATCGCATGTCTACGTGTGATTATTTAAAATCCTTGCAACATGTTTAGTTCAAATCCTATATTTACTTAATTTGTATAAGCCTTAGTTGTAGAATTCTTGCTGTTAATTGTTGTTTTTTCATCGATTCGAGTTGTATGTTTAATTTTGGGACTACGAGGCGGTGCCTCGAGAGATCCCCTGCCGTGCCCCGTTTTCTCTCAAAATCGGGTTTTGACATATTACAACTCTTTTGGATTGGACATAAGGTGCTAAGAGAAGAGTCGCCACCTAACGGTTTTTAAGGTGCGTTAGGGCACCTATCATGCAGATAACTCTGTTTGACTAGTCAACACCACCAAAGATTGGGTAAGGAGTCAAATTACCTCAAAGAGAAGGTGTTAGGCACTCTTCGAGGTCCACAACTGTGAGTCTTGGCCGAACTTAAGACTATGTCGATTACAATTAGGCAAGATAAACAAAGAGAGTAAGGGTCAAAGAAATCTTTTATAGCATAAATAAGGATTATAAGGTATAACGATTACATGAATAAAGAAGAGAAGGGGAGGAGGGGGGGGGGGGTCCCAAGTTTTTTAGCCTAAAGGATCACTCCGTGCAACATAAATAATACTTCATGACTACCTTGAAGTAGGGAGTTACTCATATTATTCAGCGGGCAGAGACTATCATCTCCTGCTACCCGATTACTATGTTACAGTTGTTTACCCAAAAGCGTTCTTATTCAATTCTAAGTCGTGCTCTATGCGTGCACTACCCGTCCCATGCATGTGGTCCAGAAGGCATTGGACCTCTATTTAAGGTTGTTCAAGACTTAACTTTGGCTGCTCAATATGATAAAGCTAGGCGACATACAAAATAAGTTGGACTTCAAGTGTGGAAAGTTAAGGGATCAAATTAGCATTCACACTTAGATAACAAATGCACGCAAAACAGGTTTTCATATTAGGCTTTAGAGAGTTTCAAAATTGAGACCAATTAAAGTCCTTAATCCCTAAAGACATGTTTTCAATATGACCTTGGATTCAAACGTGCATGAAGTTTCAGATGCAAGGCGCTACTTATAGACATGATTTCCAAACAACTATATGGTTTAGGAGTATTGTATGCTGATTATTGAGATTACAGGTTATAAGTTATTAAACCTATAGACATGATTTCTAAGTGATCTACGCAATAAGGGACAATACAAACTAGTAGAAATGCTAAGAATTACTCATGCTTTCTAATAGTGGTGTGGCTAAGCAATAAAATAACGTTTGAAGAGTTTAGCATTAGCACTAGAGCGAGTAGTAATACTCTATAGGCAGGTTTTCTAAAGATTGGCGATTGGAACCGATTTTTTATATTTAGCCCCTATAGGCATGTTTTCTAGGTGAACAATATGATACAATAGCAAATTAAATAATTAAAATCCTATAGGCATGATTCTAGTGAATATTCCGCAGTTATGCAAATTGGAAGAATGGTCTTTGTCATTTTTTGTTCCCTATAAGCATGTTCTCTAGTCGTAAACATAGGAATAAAAAGCACTTATGCTTTGATAGCATACAAGTTGTGTGAGTGTGTGTGATGACCCAAAAGGGTCACCTTAGGTAATTTAAGATATATCTGTGTTCCGAGGCTCTGAAAGCCTCTGTTAGTCTCACCTCGATATGCGTGCGCAGCCTGGGCGTGTGGCCGGGAAGCTATTATGTGAAAATTTGATGAAAATGAGTTTTGATAATTAATAAATGAATATAGTTGACTTTGGTCAACATTTCTGGTAAACAAACCCGGACCCGTGATTCGACGGTCCCGGAGGGTCCCTAAGAAAATATGGGACTTGGGCATAGGCCCGGAATCAAATTCCGAGGTCCCAAGACCGAAAAATAAATTTTTAAAAGAAATTATTTTTTGGAAATATTAAAGGAATGTGAAAGTGAATAATTATGTGAAAACCTTGTTACCGGGCCCGTTTTATGGTTTCGGAGCCCGGAACAGGTTTATTATATATTGTTTGTCTTATCTGTAAAATTTGGTGTAAAACAGGTGTGAATTGAGTGGTTTCGGATAAAAAATGAGCTTTTGAGGTTTTAAAGAATTTGAAATGCGACTTGGAAAGTGATGTTATGTTCCCGAGGTCCGAATGAGATTCCGAGACCAGAAATAGTTCCGTGGTGTCATTTATAACTTGTCTGCAAAATTTGAGGTCATTCCGAGTGGTTTAGGCCGGTTCGGCGCGTTAAAGTGAATTCTAGAATTTCAAGTCCTTAAGTTTTGAATTCAGGGGTTTAAGAGAGTGATTTTGAGTTTTAGCGTTGTATTAAGTGTTCCGTGAGTTCGAGCAAGTCCGTTTAATGATTTGGGACTTGTTGGTATTTTTGGACGGGGGCTCGGGTGGGCCCAGGTGCCTCCCGGACCCCGTGCGAGGCCAAAAACCAGCAAAAACCATTGCTGGTGCACAGCAGCTGGTGTGACCGCAGGTGCGGTTGCCAGCCGCAGGTGCGGTACCGCCCCTGCGGTCCCAGCCTCGCAGGAGCGGACCCCAGCCTCCTTGCCCAAGTCCGCAGGCGCGGGACATAGGCCGCAGGCGCGAGACCGCAGGCGCGGTCCAAGCCATCGCTGGCGCGATCCTTTCCGCAGGGGCGACCCAACTTCCGCAGGAGCGGGACCGCGGGTGCGGCTCCCAATCCTGCAGGCGCGAACCCAGGGTCCCAGGCCCTTTTCCGCAGGGGCGACTACTTTCTCGCAGGCGCGGGACCGCACCT
>ML241754.1:1113-50683 GCA_005239495.1 Nicotiana undulata
TCTGCCCGTGTATGCGACCACTATGCGGTCCGCATACACGTTATGCAATCGCATTGTGCGTCGCATAACACCCCTTCAGCTGGGCAGTGATCTGCCCGTGTATGCGACCACTATAAGGTCCGCATACACGTTATGCGATCGCATTGTGCGTCGCATAACACCCCTTCAGTTGAGCAGTGATCTGCCCGTGTATGCGACCAATATGCGGTCCGCATACACGTTATGCGATCGCATTGTGCGTCGCATAACACCTTTCTGGAAAAATTAAGTTCTTTCAAATCCCAGGGTACTTTTACAAAAATCAATCCGTTTTAAGAATCTCCACAGAGATAACAACTCGGGGACTTATTCGGGCATTATTTAAAGCAAGAAATTTTACGGGTCTTTACACTCTCAACTTGCTCTTCAGGCCATAAATATATCGGGTTCTCGACCCAAAAACAATGTTTCATTTTCAGTAAATAGTATCAAAATACTCTGAGTGTCAAAACAATTATCAAGAATATATTGAGTGAAAATCATAACATATCAGTGAGGAAAATAGTAAAATCAGCCCTCAAGGAGTAAACAAATCGGCAGTAGGCCCCAGACATGGCTTACAGCCCAAAACATATCAAATATATATCAATACTATTAAGCATTAGCCTTAAAAATCGATTTCGCAACTCAATAGTTGCCTAAATAGGGAATATATTTCCAAAGTTCCAACCTTTGCATTCCAAAACCCGTGAAATGGTGCGGATTCCGGGGTTTCATACCCTCAGGACAGGATTTAAAGACATTACTTACCTCAAACTAGCCCGAATTATTCCGCAATGCGCTTGCCTCTCGAATCAACTTCTGAGCGCTCCAAATCTATAAAGATCAAACCTTTATCATCAAAGTATGCTTAAGGAATGAATTCCAATTGAAAAATACCAATTTTAGCTCAAAACCCGAATTTAGCAAAAACTCGACCCCCGATCCCGCATCTCGGAATTTGACTAATTTTATACCAAAATATTTTTCATCATCTCACGAGTTCGTACATATAAATAACGCTAAAATCGGAGTTCGTTTGACCCCTCAAATCGTCCCCTAAAGGTCTCATAATCTCAAACCCTAACCCCATCTTTTTCTACTGATTTTCATGAATTAAACACTGAGATTATGTTCTTTAATCACCTATAATCGAGTTTTTTGGGTCCAAAATACTTACCTCAATGATGAACGATGATTTCCCCTCTCCAAAATCGCCTCCAAGCTCTTTTCCCATTCAAAAATGGTGTTAAAAGGTCTAATGGTCGCGGAGGGTTTAATTTTATATTGACCAGGTATACACACTGCGCGATCGAGGCTCCAGTTGTGCGTTCGCAGTGAAAAAAATTTACCAGCCCTTATTTAACCCTATGCGATCGTAGCCTCCTCTATGCGATCGCATATAACAAATTTTCCAACAGCCTTCTCCAACTTTTCAGGATAGCCTCTAGTATAATGGTCATAACATTTTGTACAAAACTCCAGATTACAATTGGCATAACTTTCTGAAAACTAGACATCAAGAGCTACAACTTTCATTTTTCGATCATCTTCAAATTCCCTATATATTGTGAGTTATAAGCTTCCAAAGTCGGGACAGTGCAGCAGAAAGTTTACTATGTGCGATCGCGGGAAGCCTTGTGCGATCGTATAGCACAACTAGATTTTTCCAAATTTTCTCTGTGCTAACGCATCCAGATCACTGCTATTGCACTGTACACCCCTGAAGCCAAAAACCAGCAACTAGAAATGTCCTAGAAATGGTCCGAAACCACCCGAAACTCACCCGAGACCCTCGAGACCTCAACCAAAACATACCAACACATCCCATAACATCAGACAAACTTAGTCAAGCCTTCGAATCACCAAAAACAACGCAAAAACACTAAAATCACATCGAATTCAAGCCTATGAACGTTCAAATTTCTATAGTCCACCAACGATGCCGAAACTATCCAAAACACATCTGATTGACCTGAAATGTTGCACGCATATCCAAAATGACATTACGAACCTGTTCCAACTTCCGAAATTCCATTCCGATCCCGATAGCCTATTTTCCAGTGCCAACCGGAAATCGCCAAAAACTAACTTTCGCCAATTCAAGCCTTATTCTACACCGGACATCACAAAAATATTCTGAACACACTCCTAAGTCCCAAATCACCTAACGAAGCTATTCGAGCCATAAAATCCGCATTAAGGGGTCGTTTACCAATAAGTCAACTCTCAGTTTACTTTTCCAACTGTAAGGCTTTTTTTAAAGACTAAGTGACTAATTTCTCATTATAACCATTCCGATTTCAAGCCTACCAACTCTAACACATCAATAACAGTATAACCAACCTATGACAAGTCAATAACAGTAATTATAATACAAATTCTACGGAACGACCGGCCGGGTCGTTACATTCTCCCCCACTTAAATACACGTTCGTCCTCGAACGTTCCTAGAGTTTTTCCAAACACCACCAAAATTGTTGTGTAACCTACCATGCACATATCCGGAGGTGATTCCATGTCACCTTACCCCATATAGGTCTAATAGCACAACACAGTTGAAATTTTGAAGTCCGATCCTGACCCATAAACCTTAGAGCTAAATTTCCACTTCTGAAATTATTTACAAGTTCTAATCCCACAACTATAAGCTGAAATAGTCTGAACACGCTGTATCAAGCCATATCCGCAACACAAGATGAAATCACATAATATACCGCATGACTCAACACTCATAGCGATGACTCCTAATCCCAATCGCTGCTCATAACAACCCAACACCGGTAAATAACCTCTTATCAAACAAAGCCTTGCTTTAACACCTTCATATGGTGCCGTTGATGAAAGAAAAACGTAGAAACCAGCAAGCATTTGTCCGATCAGCGTCAATACCATCCAGAGCCATAACTTGTGCAACTCGTGCACTCAATAACAACATCCCAAGAGCTCAATTCATAAAATAGAGAATACTCACACGAGAGGACTATCCTTCCATTACTCTTGCCACTACCACATCATGCTAAAAGCCTGATACACATCGTGAAAGCATATCACACAAATCTAACACCAAGGATCATACCTCTACCAAACTCAGCTGCAAAGCGTGATCCCATCCAACCGCTGGACCACATGACATACTCCAAGCCACCTTGCTCAAAATCAATAACCATGCAAAATTCGACATCAATTACTCAAAGTGCATTGCCATAACCACGGGGAAATTGGAGGATACCATGCCACCCGAACCAGAAAGAACAAACCAACACGTCTTAATCCTGCAACACCCAATTACTTACCTTCCTCAAATCTCGCTATAAAGCCCCGATAGAACCGCACCCTATGCAGATATAACCAACGATCACAATCCCTCGAAACACCGAAAGGAAACTCATAGATCACTCCAAAACACGAATAAGCTCAATGAAAATCGAATGGTACATCCCTCAACAATAGCAATTCGGAGTCAACAATTCCGACTCGGTGCAGACCACACACCCATACTGGCCTAACAATAACTCAAAGTCAACTCTGGTCACCCATAACAGGTAGATAACTCTTCGAACGTTCATAATGACTGAATCATGACATATTCTAACATCTTACTAGATTTGCTCGCATCCTCGTAGTTCACAACTACAAAAATAATATGTTCATGAAAACTCCCAGTCTCACAATCCATGAGGCGCACCAATTACCATATCTTATCTCCACTCCAATGCTCGAATACATAACACATCCCTGATACTCAATCCTTCCACGAGGGATACCCCCATAATTCCTCTGTGTCACCGAGAAACCTTGAATATCAGCAGTCGATCCAACAAGAGAGCGCCGTAAAACCAATGAATCACCCTTATTCAAACACATTGCCTTAAACACATTGTCCTTTATGAATGTATACTCTCATCCAGCCACCCAATAGTGGTATCCTTTACCTAGTCATCTGAAACTGCCAGTGCTGACCTTCCTTCCAGAACTGAACCATGACCTCACATATGCCACTCTCCACCATACACAAAATATCGCATACGCCATGCAATCCTATGATAAATATGAGAACTTCATGCTCCCTTCCTAGCAACAAACAACTACGTACCCAACTAGCCAAGAACTTTCCATTTATCCCATTTAGAAGCAAAATCACTATACATCACATGTCCCTCACGCCAGAGTAAAATATACATCTCTAACCGTGGTAGAAATCATCAAGAACCCTCCAAATAACATTTGTACAACACCAACCATCAGGACTGAGTCCTTCTAACTCAACCAAGCTACGCATGCCACCAAATTCCAAGAGAATTGCTAATAAATGCCTGTAACAACTCATTACTTCATAACACCCACAGAACTAATCATATCCCTCATCGTTTATCATGCCGACCCGACCTACTACCAAATTGTCCTATTCATTCAAGTTCCTTCTGACTTACCTTCGAACTGATACTTTTCTTGCCATAATACCGCAATTCTCAATCCCGACTCACCGTGCAAAACCCGAGCATAAAATATACCGTTTAAGGCTCATAAGCCGCTGAATACTCTCTCAAACATCCCCAAAGCACCACATCAAAAATACTTACCCTGAATAGACTTCATGCGAATTTAAAGTTATTACCTTCGCTTTTCTGATACTGATGAATAGAATCCATGATAATGCAAATATACCACAAGCCTTGACACCTTCCCCGTAAATCTCAGTTCTAGCGCTTCTCACACATTGAAGATCCTCGATCGCTAGATATAACCTTGAATCCGTCTGAACCATTCTCGAACGTCATTTACTCTACGCAATTTCAATTACACTAACCAAGTAAACAAAACGACCTGACCCCGCTTGCAATCCACATACTAGGAAAGTAATCCACCCCTTTGAAGCAACAAGCACACTCATACATTGCACACACTACACCTTTTACAATTACCACTCAATCATTCAATAGAATCCATTTACCCATAGAGTCCATTACAACCTGTATCGAAGAATTTCCATTACTCGAGTCAATTCCCAGACTCCACCTCTGCAAGGCAATTATTGATTCACCAACATACCTTGAACCGAAATCGATACAACACATAATCGTGTAATCAACTTATCATTAATGGACTCCCCCACTTGGCTCAAAGCCAAGGATCAAGACAAACAATAACTCACGATGCCCACGCATTATCACTGCCACCATACTGTGGTGAGGTTCAACTAAATCCTTCATAAGTTCATATGACCCAAACCATCTAACCCTCAATTCGTATGCAAATCTCGCATTCACCATTGTAATGGCCATGCCAACTCCCACAAGCGATCTAAACTCAAATTATAACATACATCATTTACTGGTAGGAGAGAACTTACTACAAATCAACATAAGGATACCACACCTCAAGAGAACCCGTAGGAGATAACCCTGCCTGCTTAGCCTCAAACTGATATCTCTCTAGACACTTCCGAAGATCATAGCTATTACGCAATCGCTTTACCCTCCTACATTAGAACACAACTAATGCCTGCCCTTGATACATCACAATAAGCGGTATAAGAACCTGAAGCTGATGGCAGAACTAACACTGGAGCTGTGGTCAAAGAATTCTTGAGCTTCTGGAAGCTCCACCCACACTCGTTTGACCACATGGATACCCTTACTGGACATTACGTGTCCCAAGAATTCTACTGATCTGAGCAAAAAATTCACACTTGGAGAACTTCGCACAAAGCTTCTCCTCCCTATATCCTTGTAATACCATCATCAAATGTTGAATATTTTATCCCTGGCTACGAGAGTACGGCAGGATGCCATCAATAAATACAATTACAAAGGAGTGCAATCACTGCATGAATACACTGCTAATCAAATACATGAATGCTACTGGAGCATTGGTCAGCTCTAAAGACATCACATGAACTCAGATCACGACCAAAGGATCCGCTTCACTCCACATCTAAACAACATGAGAGGTCCTTCACTACACTCCCAGCTCGAGGCCATATTCTAACTCAAGACTGAAGTCAATTACTCAATGATTCTTGCTACATCTCCCTCTAATCCATTCTTGTCACAATCAAACAACCTGAACACATCTAACCATCAATCACACTTACCATGTAGTCATCTAGTCACAAAGTTCCATCAATAAGGACACAAACGGACATATAAGTCCCCCAACACATATGCTCACCCAAATAAAATCTCAGCACTCAAGCCACAGACAAACATCCGGCCTTAAGTTCTTCCGACTAGCCCATTATCAACATGCTAATAATCACATCTCACCCATGGATGTCACAAGCCGATGACGCACAACTGATACCAAGCACTCGCGTGCGCATTCGAATACATGAAAAGAATTCAAAGAGTTACACTTTTGGCTGAATAAGAATGGATTCGCACGACAAGAATTCAAGAATGTGGGATGTTTCCTAAGGGTTATGTAGCCTCTCAAAGATAAGTACAGACGTCTCTGTACCGATCCACAAGACTCTACTAAACCTGCTCATGACCATTGAGTCCTATGTAACCTAGAGCTCTGATACCAACTTGTCACGACCACAAATCCTAACCGGTCGTGATGGAGCCTATCGTGGAACTAGGCTATCCAACACTCCTAATTTTCACATTTTTCTTTTCAAATATCTCAATTTATTTTCAACGATTCATAATACGCATATAAATTTTGAAATCTTTAAACAAAACGATCAAGCTAACAGTCTACAACCATCCCCAAGACCCGGAGTCAACATGTCATGAGCATCTACGAAATAAACTAACTCTGGTATTGTCTTAAATAAATTCTATGAATCAAATACTAATACTAAATAAGGAAGGGAAATGGAGAAGCTGCGGACGCTGGGCAGCTACCTCGAAATCCCAAAGCTGATGATGAATGAAACTCGGATGACTACTGCTCCGAACCAATACCTGGATCTGCACACAGGGGTTCAGGGAGTAATGATGAGTACGCCAACTCAGTAGTAATAAAAATAAATCACAGTCTGAGAAATACGAAACATACAGCATAGATACACCAATTCACAAAAACAGTAAAAACACCAAGTCACCATAAAGTATTCATCAAATACATAAGTTCGAAAACCAATTTTCATAAATCCTTTTAAACAAGTATAATTTCAGTATATCTTAGTAAAACTCTCAGTAAAAATCAGTTTGAAAAACGAAGTGAATCGTAGTAAAAAACTCAGTAAAATCATCATAAATCTGCCCCTCGGGCCATAATCATTTCTCATAACAATCTCAGTATCAGCCCATCAGGCAACCTCACAGTCACTCAGTATCAGCCCATCAGGCAACCTCACAGTCCTTCAATATTAGCCCATTAGGCAATCTCGTAATCACTTAGTATCAGCCCCGCGGGCAACATCACTCATTAGGTACATGCGCTCACTGGGGGGTGTACAGACTCCAGAGGGGCTCCTACAGCCTAAGCGCTATAACAAGCCACATCATGGCATAAATCACTCACAATATAGGCCCGCAGACTCACTCATATCATAACATCCTCACAATATAGGCCCACAGCCTCACTCAGTTAGACACTCTCAACTTGCCCTTCAGACTATAAATATATCGGGTTCAGTAAATAGTATCAAAATACTCTGAGTGTCAAAATAATTATCAAGAAAAGACTGAGTGAAAATCTTAACATATCAGTGAGGAAAATAGTAAAATCAGCCCTCAAGAGGTAAACAAATCGGCACTAGGCCCCAAACATGGCTTACAACCCAAAACATATCAAATATATATCAATATTATTAAGCATAGGCTTAAAAATCGATTTCGCAACTCAATAGTTGCCTAAACAGGGAATATATTTCCAAAGTTCCAACATTTGCATTCAAAAACCCGTGAAAGGGTTGCAGAGTCCGGGGTTTCATAACCTCAGGACAGGATTTAAAGACATTACTTACCTCAAACTAGCCCAAAAACTATTCCGCAATGCGCTCTCCTCTCGAATCATTTCCGAGCACTCCAAATCTATAAAGATCAGACCTTTATCATCAAAGTATGCTTAAGAAATGAATTCCAATTGAAAAATACCAATTTTAGCTCAAAACCCGAATTTAGCAAAAACCCGAACCCCGGGCCCGCATCTTGTAACTCGAAAAATTTTATACCAAAAGGTTCTTCATCATCTCACGAGTCCGTACATATAAAGAACGCTAAAATCGAAGTTCGTTTGACCCCTCAAATCGTCCCCTAAAGGTCTCATAATCTCAAGCCCTAACCCCATCTTTTTCTGATGATTTTCATGAATTAAATACTGAGATTATGTTCCTTAATCACCTATAATCGAGTTTTTTTGGTCCAAAATACTTAACTCAATGATGAACGATGATTTCCCCTCTCCAAAATCGCCTCCAAGCACTTTTCCTGTTAAAAAATGGTGTTAAAAGGTCTAATGGTCACGGAGGGTTTAATTTTATATTATCCAGGTACACACACTGTGCGATCGCGGCTCCAGCTGTGCATTCGCAGTGAACAAAATTTACCAACCCTTATTTAACCCTCTGCGATCGCGGCCTCCTCTATGCGATCGCATAGAACAAATTTTCAAACAGCCTTCTCCAACTCTTTCGGATAACCTCTAGTATAATGGTCATAACGTTTTGTACAAAACTTCAAATTACAATTGGCTTAACTTTCTGAAAACTAGACATCAAGAGATACAACTATTTTTTTGGATCATCTTCCAATTCTTTATAGATTGTGAGTTATAAGCTTCCAAAGTCGGGACAGTGCAGCGGAAATTTTACACTATGCGATCGCGGGAAGCCTTGTGCGATCGCATAGTACAACTAGATTTTTCCAAATTTTCTCTGTGCTGACGCATCCAGATCAATGCTATCGCACTGTAAACCCCTGAAGCCAAAAACCAACAACTAGAAATGGCTTAGAAATGGTCTGAAACCACTCGAAACTCACCCGAGACCCTCGAGACCTCAACCAAAACATACCAACACATCCCATAACATCACACAAACTTAGTTGAGCCTTCGAATCACCAAAAACGACACAAAAACACTGAAATCACATTGAATTTAAGCCTATGAACTTTCAAAATTTTAAATTCCACCAACGATGCCGAAACTATCCAAAACACATCCGATTGACCTGAAATTTTGCACACATATCCAAAATGACATTACGAACCTATTTCAACTTCCAGAATTCCATTCCGACCCCGATAGCCTATTTTCCAGCGGAAATCACCAAAAACTAACTTTCGCCAATTCAAGCTTAATTCTACACCCGACATCACAAATATTCCAAACACACTTCTAAGTCCCAAATCACCTAACGAAGCTATCCGAGCCATAAAATCCGCATTCCGGGATCGTTTACCAATAAGTCAACTCTCAGTCGACTTTTCCAACTGTAATGCTATTTTTAAAGACTAAATGACTAATTTCTCATTATAACCATTCCGATTTCAAGCCTACCAACTCTAACACATCAATAACAGTATAACCAACCTATGACAAGTCAATAACAATAATTATAATACAAATTCTACGAAACGATAGGCCGGGTCGTTACATATATGTTTTCCTGTCTATTGCTCTACTTCTGTATTTAGACATGTGTCATTCCTGTTTATTGCTTTTAATCAATATGGATACTTCTGTATTTAGACATATGTTTTTCCTATTTATTGCTTCAATTAGTATGGTTACTTCTGTAGTCAAACTTCTGGCTCTCCTGTTTAGTGACCTCAATTAGCATGACCACTTCTGTGTAGTTAAATCCATGTCTCTTCTATGTATTGATTTCAATTAGCATGACTACCTATGTATTCCATGTTTATTGATCTTGGTTAGCATGAGTACTTCTAGGGAGCCAGGCACCTATGAATTTCCTGTATAAATCAACATGACTACTTCTGTTGCTATGTCTCATCCAGTGTTATGTAATCTGGCTGTTATCATATAAAACTTATGTGCTTCCTATTTTTTGGCTCTTCATTAGCATGTCTATCCCTGTTGCTATGTCCTAATTTAGTATTATGGAACCTGGCTGTTATAATATGTCAACCTGCTTTGTGTTAATTAGCATGCTTTCATTCTTGACTAGTTTTATGTGTTCCTGATTAAGGACTTTTATGTTTCTAAGCCTGCTACCCTTCCCTGTGTAGTTGTATGTTTAGTATTTTGTTCCCAACATGCTATATGTCCACCTAGTGTTAATTAATGAACTAGGTCAAATCTAGGCAATGTGTAACCTTGCTTGATGTGGTTGTGATCCATTTTCTGTCTGTTGTTTGATTGCTGGGATCTTTATTTGAATTCAAAGTACTGCAATGACTCTGTTTGTTCCCATTTTACTCCTAAAAAAAAGAAACCATTTTTCTAAAACCGTCCTTTCTTTTCATATACTATTTTCAACTTCTACTCTTAGACAGTTAGAGTCCTGCCCCTCCAGTGTGAGCACTGCCTAGGAGTCCATGAGACTCCTCCGAACTCTAACACATTGGGGTTGGCCTTTCCAAATTTGTTCACAAAACTATTTTCTTTAAAGGGTTTCCGGTGTGAGCATTTGTCGGGGTTCTCTGAGGCCCTTGGGAACTTTGACACCTCGGAATACCATTTGGTATACTATGAGATGTTGGCACACTTCAGACTTGGTTGAAGGCCTGGTTTTCCTA
Organism: Nicotiana undulata; assembly: GCA_005239495.1. Taxonomy (NCBI): domain Eukaryota; kingdom Viridiplantae; phylum Streptophyta; class Magnoliopsida; order Solanales; family Solanaceae; genus Nicotiana; species Nicotiana undulata. The sequence continues at coordinate 11,788 of ML241754.1, forward strand.
GTTTACTTTTAGGCCTATCCATGCTCCTTATAGTGTAGTAATGTTTATTCTGTAATTTATTTTATATCTGTTCTGTAATAATAATTCTTGTAAAAACGAATATTGGCGATATTAGCAAAACTAGGAAGTACTTTTATATATAATTTTGTGGGGATCGGGTAGAAACCATGCCTATAGGACTGTTGTGGTAGTATTTATGTGCACTAGAAATCATGTCCCTACGAATTCCCTTGTTGAATTTTCTTGAAAAATGACTAATAACTTTATTCGCCTAGATACCATGCTCATAGGAAAATATGTATAAAATCTGTATCATCTCTTAGTCATCATGCCTATAGGAAAATATGTATAAAATCATTATCATCGCTTAGTCATCATGACTATAGGAAAATATGCATAAAATCAGTTTCATCACTTAACCATCATACCTATAAGTATAAAAACATACTCAACACTTAGATATTATGTTTGTAGAGATAAACATGTAAAACCAGTCATGTAATGTTTGTGATCATTTTCATCACATAGACAGCATGCCTATAGGGTCTAAACAAATAAAACTTGTCTGTTAAAATCAATCGCTAGCTTATAATTATGGTCTTGATTAACGTTTAGATGACATGTCCATAGGATACTACTGATCCGCACCTAGACAAGCATGTAGGACAATTAAAACTCTGAAGTTTTTAACTGTGTTTTGTGTGACTGTTTATAAACTGCTCAAATTCAGTAAGTCATAAAATCAGTAGACAAACTGATTAGGTATTCACCGCCTCGCCTTAATAAAATGTTGCATACTCTGCTTTGTGCTCATCTAGATATCCTGTTATAGGACCTTAAATTATTTAAAACTGTTTGTTTGAGGCGTGCAGTTGTTTGCTTATTTGTGGAGGTAAATGTGAGCCCCCTTAACTGCTCCTTTTATGTGACATTCCTACTTGTTTTGCTTGACGCCTAGTTTTCTCCTTTTAATCACCATAGGTGAGTCTAGAACCACCTTAAATAGAGGTCCTAAGCACCTCCAGGTCCATAGGCAAGGGACGGGTAATGCACGCGTAGGGTACGTATTCGATGCTATTAGAACTCTTAGATAATAATTAGAAGGAAGGGTAATTGGGTAGTAAATGATATGATGACTTGTGCGCTAATGCTACGGGTAACACCTCTATTCGAGGAAGGTTACCGAGTATTGCACAGAAGTGATCCTATAGGCTAATAAACCTAGGACCCCCTTTACTCCCGTTTCTTAAATAATCTTTATTTGTGTAAATTTCTTTATGACTAATTCACTTATATTGAGTTTGGCCGGGACCCACTTTTGTGGACCTCGAGGGGTGCCTAACACCTTACTCTCGAGGTAATTTCGAGCCCTTACCCAATCTCTGGTAATGCAAACCGGTTTATGAGTTATCTGTTTTAGGTGCCCTAACGCAATTTAAATCTGTTAGGTGGCGACTCTTCAAATTCTATACCCCTTCCCAAAATAAAAGTAGTTGTCCCAAAAATGTCGAAACCTGGACTCCACGAGGAAAAAGGGGGCGCGACAGCATGGCGACTCTGCTGGGGATATCATAGGCTCTTACCATGACAAACTTGTTTCTGTGAATTAGTCTAAGCATACTTTATTCTGTTGATACATGTGCACCATATCCCTTTCCCTTTATGTGAAACTAATTGTTTATTTTCAAGTATTTATGATTTTCTTTACTACGAAACTGACTTGTCTCTTTGTTTTCTTTTCTTAACCATCTTTCAATTATTAAATATCACATTTATTGCTTTTCTAACATGCAAATACATGACAACATGCTATTTACTGTTGCATAAATTATGCTCAACATCATATTCCACTTGTGCGTAATAAATCCTTTAGCAACGCTTAATGAGTGGTTGCACTCTTCCTATATATATTACCCTTTAAATTTGAAAAAGCTTATTTGCGGTAAAACTAGTCGATCATCGGTGCAATTGACGGTTCCGTGCCTTTCTCCCTCAAGTTGTCCGCTTGAGGATACCAGTCTAGACCCCATAGTAACCTTACTCTGATTATAACTGTGCATGCATCATGGTCAAACTTAATTGGGTTAATATGGTGTCCACATAATAACCCCTTAATACAACCCTTATCCAAAAGTCCACCGGGGTTTCCATAATCCTAACGGACGCAACCAAGTTTTGTGCATTAATTTTGGAGAACTAAATGCCAATATGATAATCATGGATGTATAAATAGTCGAATCAGGAGGGGAAAAAGGGTCTGACCTTGTTTGTTTTGCATAAAATGAGGCACGAGGTCCCCAGGTTCGGCATGGTCCGTAATGTGCCACCACTGATACTGGATTTGTGGGAAGATCTTTCCTCAAGTGACAAGAAACATGTGAGGAAGGTCCTGGGAAATTTTCCTTCCCTATTAGAATCCAGGGATAGTGAAAGGTCTGTGTTTCGCTTTGGGAACATAGAAATGACCCCGCTCCTAGAAGAAAAAGGAGGATTTGCTGGGCTACCTTAGGATAGTCCTGGTCTATTGGTGCCGAAAAATCGCACTGGTAAGGGGTTTCTAAAGATGATGGGTTTGAAAAAGAACGCAGATTTGGAGTGTTTAAAGAAATCTTATATACCGTTTGACTACTTGTATGAAAGATACAGTCATAGCAAGTCCTACCGTATTTTCCATGATAATCTTTCCATCACTTCCTTGGGTCATATTCATCGCAAAGTTTTCGTGTTCGTTGTTTGCTTCCTGGGCATGATAGTGTTCCCAATGGGGGGGACATAATTCACACCACACTGGCTATGGTAGCATAAACTCTAATAGAAGGAATCGAGGGACAAACATACACCATAGTCCCTATGATTATAGCTGACATCTACCGGGCTTTGGACCGCTGCCAGAAGGGGTTCAAACATTTCGAAGGTTGCAAATTTGGTTACTAGAGTATCTCCAAAAGGGTCAATATCGTTAGGAGTTTCCACGAAGGGCGTGGAATGATCACATAGCCTTCCACCACCCTAAGAGGATGACTTATGTCCCGGACAGGTTTTCTCAACCAGAAAGTGCTAAAGAATAGGTGGAGTTCTTCGAAAATTTGACTGAGGATCAGGTCCAATGGATGTTTGAATGGTTCCCTACTAATGAGTTCATCATCAGGTCTAGGGACGCTCCTCGCTTGGTGTTGATTGGGTTAAGGGGGATATACCCTTATGTTCCTATCAGGGTTGTGAAACAAGCAGGCAGGAAGCAGATCGTACCGTGGGTCGCGATGATGAGTCATTTCGGGTGGATTTTCAAGACGACGTCATCCCTTACAGGTGCCAAGATCATCACATGTGGCACTCAAAGATTATTGTGGAGAAGGACACCATCGACCCAGACAGGTACCATGCGGGATATGCACCCTTTTACCCGGCATGGTTGGAGGACAGCTTAGATGGGGTAGTGGAGCCACGAATCGGTCAAGGAAACAGGGTCATAGATGAAGATGTTGAAACCCAAGTAAAATACAACAAATTGCGCAAGAGGATTCATGACTCCGAGGTCGAACATCAGGAGATACACAAGACAAACGTGAGACTAATCAATGAATAGAGGGAGATGGCTATCACCTCCAATGAAATGGGTAGAATATCTGGAGCAGGGTTTGATGGAGCTGGAGGAAAAGATAAGAAAGGGGGTCGCCGACTGCCAGACGACTGAAAGAAGTGAGGGAGGACATCTAGCAAGAGTCTACCTGCTATTGGGTCTGCGCGAACTAGGGAACCTGGTTGATGGAGTTAGGAAGATCAAGCCTGGGGAAGGTCCTTCTGGGACCAAGTAGATAGATTTATTTGCTTTTCCAAATGTAATAAGGCCAAGTGCTAGTAGTGACTTATCTTTTATTATCTTAGTGTCGTGTTGGATTCATCTATTTTTATATTAATGAAATGAGGCAATTATTGGAATTTAAGTTCTTCAAAATAACTTGTCGCTAGGCCCACCTAGGGCACAACGAGGCTCCCAAATTAGGATGTGAATTTATAATTTTGCAATATGTGTTTAAATACCGCAGATACGCTTTTCGGAACTCTTACTGACTTGGCTACCTTTTTGATTTTTTTATTTCTTTTGATTATTCCCATTCCCCAAAGGTTGGTTCGCGCATACTGGCGTCATCAGCTTATCACACAAGATCCAGGGGCCCTCCACCTTCTCCTCCTCCTAGTCCACCAAAAGGAAAAGGAAAAGAAAAAATGGATGATTTGAACGGCACCAGAAAAGATAACAATACACATGTTGAACATGCGGAAGGTTCCGATGGTCGGGGTACTCAGGCCCCAAATGATGCGGTCTCACGACTTGAGCAGAAAATACTAGAACTTCAGGGTGAGCTCGAGCAGGTCTGAAGCTTAGCAAACCTCTCCCTCACACTCAACATCCCAGACGTCAACCACTCAAACATCCACAACCCCGTACCACCCCAAAACACACCTAACAAATACCCACAAAATCCTCATGCACCTCACCATTATACAACTCCACCGCATAATCAAACTATCCTTCCACAATATCAGCATAACACCTAGCACACTCCACAAAATACCCCACAAATTATTCCCGAACCCCAGAAATCCACCAATGATCATCATTATACCCAAAATCCCGGTCACCAAAACAATCCCATATACGTGGAAACCCTACCTCACTCCACTCAACCCATATCCTATACACCAGAATCTGCTGAGAAAGACCTACTCATTAAGAACATGGCTGAGGAGCTCAAGGAGTTGAGTAGACGGGTTCAGGGCGTCGAAGGAGGTAAAGGGATAGAAGGTCTGAACTATGAAGATTTATGCATACAACCCGATATAGAACTGTTGGAGGGTTACAAACCTCCCAAGTTCGAAATGTTTGACGGAACAGGTGATCCTAGGGTTCACTTAAGGACCTATTGTGACAAGCTCGTGGGGGTCGGAAAAGATGAAAGGATCCGAATGAATCTCTTCATGAGGAGTCTTACCGGAGATTCCTTGTCCTGGTACATAAGCCAGGATCCTAAGAAGCGAGCCAACTGGGTGGGCATGGCGTCCGATTTCATGGACATGTTAGGTTTAATACGTAGAATGCGTCAGACGTATTCCATATCCAGAACATAAATAAGAAGCCAACCGAGACCTTCCACGAGTATGCTACTCGGTGGAGGTCAGAAGCATGCAAGGTGAGACCAGCCAAGGTCAGGGCACAAGATCCACAGTATTATGAAAGTTTGATGGTTATTGAAAACCATAAATTCTCCGATATCATCAAACTCAGAGAAAGGATTGAAGAGGGCATTAAGAACGGTATGGTGAGAAATTTTGAGGCACTGCAGGCCATGAATAAAGCATTGCAATCAGGTGGTATATCGAAGAAGAAGGATGTGGGAACAGTAATGGTTGCCCTAGGACCCAAAACTCCACTCACATACCAAATACCTCCACCTACATATCAACCATCACCTCCCAGATATTCCCAACCAGCCACTGCTTACCATACATATAATTCCCAACCATCTTACTTTCAGTAACCTCCAACTCGTCCAAAGTACCCGAGACCCTGGCCTAAATTTGACCGTAAACCACCCAAATAATACATCGCCATTGCTGAACCCATTGACCAATTGTATGAAAGGTTGAAGGTTGCTAGTTACGTCACCCCTATTACTGCTGTGGCCATGGAGAATTCATCCCAATGGGTCAATCCAAATAAAACTTGTGAATATCATTCCGATATAAAAGGTCACACCATTGACGAGTGCCGGACATTGAAAGATAAGATCCAAACCTTGATTGATAAATCTACACCCAACGTTCGCAACAACCCTCTTCCATATCATAGGGGTGAAAGTATCAATGTGATAGAGACAGATGAAGAATGTGATCTCGAGGGATTGATTGGACTTATTAAAGAGGGTGACGATCCTAAGAAACCCGCAGTCACGCTCAATCCTATTATAGTGCAGATACAGCCGCCAGTTGAGGTTGAGGTAACCGCATTGGTTCCATTTGAAGTTGAGGTAGCATCACCTACAACTACACCTATTCCATTTGAGGTGGAAATAGCCACACCTTTCACAGTGACAGTGTCAACCAGACCGCCCTTCAACACCAAGGTTGTACCCTGGGATTATGTGGCTGAAGCTAGAAGAAAGGGGAAGGCAAAAATGGAAGAATTCGATGCCGCACAAGGGATTACCAGAACGGAAAGGGTCTATACGCCAGAACATTTGGGGTAATCTAGTAAGCAGGCTGCCAGCAAACCGCCTATTATTGAAACTGGCCCAGATGAACTCTAGAGAAAAGTACAAGCAAGGGAGTATTTTGTTGTCGATCATTTGAACAAGACCCCCGCTCAGATATCTATCCTGTCGCTGCTACAAAATTCAGAGGCACACAAGAATGCTCTATTAAAGGTGTTGAGTGAAGCATATGTACCCAACAACATCACTGGCGGAGAAATGGCCAATATGGTAGGACAGGTGGTGGAAAGCCACAAAATCACCTTTCACGAGGACGAGCTACCACCCGAGGGTTTGAATCACAACAGGGCACTGTACATTACAGTGCAGTGCGAAGACAAATTCATTGCCAGAGTTCTGATCGATGGAGGGTCCAACCTCAATATTTGCCTATGAGATACGAGAGGGAACTATGAATGTAAAAGCATTCGATGGGTCGCAATGGGGCCTACATGGTTTGATGTTGAGTTTCATGTACTGGATATATCTGCATCCTATAATCTATTGTTGGGACCACTCTAGATACATGCTACTGGGGTTGTAGCATCTACTCTGTATCAGGCTGTGAAGTTCGAGTGGAACCACCAGGAAGTGATTAGTCATGGAGATGGGAGCAACCCCATTTACACTAGTCAGACCATCCGGTGGTCGAAAACAGAAGGAGGTTAGGTGGAGAAACCTACCTTTGTATTGAACGGGTTAACGCAATTGAGAAAGATAAGTGATGGAGCATCAAGATAGCAAGCATGCTATTATGGAAAGGATATGAGCCTGACAAGGGGATTGGTAAAAATATACAGGGCATCTCCAAGATGATACAGCCAAAGCGCCATGGTACCACTTTTGGGTTAGGATATCAATACGGCTGGAAGGAATTTCGCAATTGGTCACCACCGTGGCGTGGTCCATACTATCCACTTGAGCAGCATGTGCCACACCTGAGTCAGACTTTCCATCAGGCCGACATTATATGGGGATCAGAGGATGAAAAAGCATTGGCAGCCTTGAGGAACCTATTCCTGGAGGATAATGATGTGGATTATTGCGTAATTGTTGAGGAGGAGGAGGAGGAGGAGGAGGAGGAAGGCCCTACCATCCGAGATGTGGAGAGAGGAACATTCCTCAAGCTGGACTGTCAGACCATCCAGGGCCCGACGAGTTCCGGGGTAGCAAGGCTAAACAACGTTGTTTATTTTTGCTTTCTAAGAAAAATGATTTCCCTTTTTGGCATTTTATTTTAAATAATACTTCTGATGTTCCAAAAAGTTATTTAAATTATTGAAAATCACTTTTGTTTAAACGCTTTCAATAACTTGATGTCTATTATTACCACTTTTCTCTCGTATCTTCATCCATACAGCTTTACTATTTCCTATCTCGATTAACCGGCAATTGTTACATGTAATGAGACAACGCAACAAAAGGATAACGATTCAGAAGAAGAGGATTCGATACTTGAGGAAATCGTCAGAGAAGTAGAGGATTTTGAGAACAAGCCTAAGCCCAACCTCGACGAAACTGAGATAATTAACTTGGGAGATTCTAAAACTGTCAAGGAGACTCACATCAACATTCATTTGTCACCATCAAAGAAAGAGGAATACACTCGGTTCTTGAAAGAGAATGAGGACATCTTTGCATGGTCATACGACGATATGACTGGATTAAGCACATCCATTGTGGCTCACAAATTGCCCACAAACCCAATGTGTCCACCAGTGAAGCATAAACTCAGGAAATTCAAGCCTGATATGAGTCTGAAAATCAAGGAGGAGGTTACTAAGAATATCAAGGCCAAGGTCCTCAGGGTAGTTGAATATCCAACTTGGCTAGCCAACATCGTGCCAGTTCCGAAGAAGGATGGAAAAGTAAGGTTTTGTGTCGATTATCGGGATCTCAATAGAGCCAGCCCAAATAATGATTTCCTGCTGCCAAATATACACATCTTGATCGACAATTGTGCCAAGCACGAACTCCAGTTTTTTGTGGATTGCTTTTCAGGTTACCATCAATTCTGGATGGACGAGGAGGACGCAGAGAAATCAGCTTTCATTACACCATGGGGGGTGTACTGTTACAAGATAATGATGTTCGGCCTAAAGAACGTTGGGGACACCTACATGAGGGCCATGACTACTATTTTTCATGACATGAAACATAATGAGATAGAAGTGTACGTTGATGATGTTATCATTAAATCCAAGAAGGTCACAGATCATATAGCGAACTTAAGGATATTCTTCAACAGACTGCAGAAGTACAACCTAAAATTAAACCCCGCAAAGTGTGCATTCGAGGTTCCTGCCGGGAAATTATTGGGATTCATCGTTAGTCTCCGGGGAATAGAATTGGATCCATCAAAGGTCAAAGCCATCCAAGAGCTACCACCACCGAAGATTAAGAAGGATGTAATGAGTTTCCTAGGACGCCTTAACTACATCAGCCGTTTCATAGCCCAGTGCACAGTTATATGTGAGCCAATTTTCAAGATGTTGAAGAAGGACGCTGCGACTAGTTCGACCGAATATTGTCAAAAGGCTTTTGAAAAAATCAAGGAGTACTTATCAACACCACCAGTCTTGGTCCCGCCAAATCCAGGTAGACCACTGCTACTCTACCTTGCAGTGCTAGATGGATCTTTCATTTGCGTTCTGGGGCAGCACGACGAGACAGGGAGAAAACAACATGCCATCTATTACTTGAGCAAGAATTTTACACCTTATGATGCGCGATACTCTATGTTGGAACGTACCTTCTGCATGTTGACCTGGATAGCTCAGAAGTTGAGGCACTACTTCTATGCTTATACGACATATCTCATATCAAGAATGGATCCCTTAAAGTATATCTTTCAGAAGCCCATGCCCGCCGGCAAGCTGGCTAAGTGGAAAATCCTATTGAGTGAATTCGACATTGTCTATGTAACTCAAAAAGTAGTCAAGATCACCTTGCTGAAAACCCTGTGGGAGGAGAATACGAAGTTGAGTCCTATGACGAATGGAGAGTGTTCTTTGACGGAGCAGCAAACTTCAAAGGAGTCGGCATTGGAGCCGTCTTGGTATCGAAAACTGGTCAACATTATTCAGTATCTGCGAAACTCAGGTTCCCCTGCACCAACAACATGGCGGAGTACGAAGCTCGCATATTAGGGCTCAACTTGGTTTTTGACAAGAACATTCAGGAGCTGCTAGGAATCGGCGATTTAGATTTGCTTGTGCATCAGGTACAAGGAGAGTGGGCTACCAAGAATTCCAAGATATTGCCATATCTGCACCATGTGCAAGAATTGAAGAAACGATTCACAAAGATAGAGTTTCGGCATGTTCCCAAGACTCAGAACGAGTTTACCGATGTATTGGCCACTTTGTCATCAATGATATAGCATCAAAAAAAGAACTCCATCGATCCTATTCCGGTAAGGATCCATAACCAGCCGGCATATTGTGCCCATGTTGAAGAAGAAACAGACGGGAAGCCTTGGTTCCACGACATCAAAGAGTATCTGGAAAAAGGAGAATACCCGGAGCATGCAATCCATACTCAGAAACGCACGCTTCGGAGGTTGTCAGATCACTTCTTCCACAGTAAAGGAACCCTATATAGAAGAACGCCTGATCTGGGACTGTTAAGATGTGTCGATGCGAACGAAGCTTCTAAGTTGCTTGAGGAGATACATGCAGGGACCTCCGGCTCGCATTTGAATGGCTTTATCTTGGCCAAGAAGATACTTAGGGCTGGCTATTTCTGGATGACCATGGAGACAGATTGCATCTGGTATGTTCAAAAGTGCTACCAATGTCAAGTACATGAAAATATGATAAAAGTGTCGCCAAACGAGCTTTATGCAACAAGCTCACCTTGGCCATTTGCCGCCTAGGGAATGGATGTCATTGGTTCGATCGAGCCCACTGCCTCAAACGGACATCGGTTTATTTTATTGGCTATCGACTACTTTACTAAATGGGTTGAAGTCACATCTTACAAAGTAGTGACTAAGAAGGTCGTTGCGGATTTTGTCCGCGACCGGATTGATTGTCGGTTCGGAGTTCCAGATTTCATTGTCACTAACAATTCCTCCAATCTCAACAGTGATCTGATGAAAGCCATGTACGAGACATTCAAAATCAAGCACAAGAATTCCACAGCATATAGACCTCAAATGAATGGAGTTGTAGAAGCCGCCAACAAGAATATCAAGAAGATAGTAAGGATGACAATAGAAAATCATAAACAATGGCACGAGAAGCTAATGTTCGCCTTACTGGGATACCGTACCACAGTCCGCACATCAACCGGGGCAACTCCTTATTTGCTGGTTTATGGTACTGAAGTTGTTATTCCCGCCGAAGTGGAGATCTCTTCCTTGAGAATCTTACAAGAGGCTGAGCTCAGCGACGCAGAATGGATAAGGAGCCGTTATGAGCATCTAGCCCTCGTAGACGGAAAGAGAATGAATGCAGTATGTCATGGACAACTTTATCAGAACAGAATGTCCAGAGCCTTCAACAAAAGAGTCAAGCCGAGACAGTTCACACTGGGGCAGCTGGTGTTGAAGAAAATCTTCCCTCATCAAGAAGCCAAAGGGAAATTCTCTCCCAATAGGCAAGGTCCTTACATGTTTCACAGAGTATTGATATGAGGAGCACTTATACTTGCATAAATGGATGGAGAAATCTGGCCAAAGCCAACCAATTCAAATGCAGTCAAGCGATATTATGTGTAAACTATTTATGTCTTCCTCACACGATGTAAATTGAACTACGCTCGACCTGATTCCCGTTTAAGAGGAGATACATAGGAAGCCATCTGGGTTCGGTCACAATTCAATAAAATTTCTATTTTCCCCACAATCAGAAACTGAGGCGGAATTTTGAGGAGGACCCTCAAAATTCCGAAGCAAGTTCAGCCGATCGCAGCATATAGAGCAATCAGAAATGTTGTCCATTCAACTGGGGAAGAATTTTGAGGAGGACCCTCAACATTCTACAACAAAAGAAGTCGCAATGTCTCTGATCATGTCACAGTCACTGGTTCATCTAACCAATTTCTAAAATTATATTTTACTATGTCTTAGAAAACTATGCATGCTTCCTTTTGAAATAAACTATGTTTTAGCAAATGTTACCCCAATGATTTGAGCAAGATCATCAGACAAAGCAAAGCAAGTCAAGAAAGCCGACGGAGGAACGAACCAACCTCCCCTCTACAGAACTCAGATTTTTCTTTCAATGCAGGAACAAGGAATATGCACACCTTGGAACCACAACCTTCATAACAACAAATATATTGAATCCATTTCCAGTTAAGAAATACTCTACCATCATCTATTATTTATTCTATTTTCATGGGACTAAGCCCGGTCCCAAATCTTGCATGAGGCTAAGCCCTGCCTCCATATTTACACAAGGCTAAGCATTGCCTTCTCTCTGCATGGGACTAAGCCCTGTCCCGAATCTTGCATGAGGCTAAAGCCCTGCCTCTCTATCTGCATAAGGCTAAGCTTTGCCTTTTATTTGCATGAGACTAAGCTATGTCTCAATCTTGCATGAGGCTAAGCCCTGCCTCTGTATCTGCATAAGTCTAAGCTCCGCCTTTACTTTGCATGGGACTAAGCCCTATACCGAATCTTGCATGAGGATAAGCCCTGCCTCTTTATCTGCATAAGGCTAAGCTCTTCCTTTTATTTGCATGAGACTAAGCTCTGTCTCAATCTTGCATGAGGCTAAGCCCTGCCTCTCTATCTGAATAAGGCTAAGCTCTGCCTTTTATTTGCATGAGACTAAGCTCTGTCTCAATCTTGCATGAGGCTAAGCCTTGCCTCTCTATTTGCATAAGGCTAATCTCTACCTTCTATTTGCATGAGACTAAGCTCTGTCTCGATCTTGCATGAGGCTAAGTCGTGCCTCTCTATCTGCATAAGGCTAAGCTCTGCCTTTACTTTGCGTGGGACTAAGCCCTGTCCCGAATCTTGCATGAGGCTAAGCCCTGCCTCTCTATCTGAATAAGGCTAAGCTCTGCCTTTTATTTGCATGAGACTAAGCTTTGTCTCAATCTTGCATGAGGCTAAGCCCTGCCTCTCTATCTGAATAAGGCTACGCTCTGCCTTTTATTTGCATGAGACTAAGCTTTGTCTCAATCTTGCATGAGGCTAAGCCCTGCCTCTCTATCTGTATAAGGCTAAGCTCTACCTTCTATTGGCATGAGACTAAGCTCTGTCTCGATCTTGCATGAGGCTAAGCCTTGCCTCCACATTTGCATGAGGCTAAGCCTTGCCTCTCTACTTGCATAAGGCTAAGCACTGTCTTTACTTCGCATGGGACTAAGCCCTATCCCAAATCTTGCATGAGGCTAAGCCCTGCCTCCATATTTGCATAAGGCTAAGAATTGCCTTCACTTTGCATGGGACTAAGCATTGTCCCAAACCTCGCACGAGACTCAACACTGTCTCACTTGCATTATCTATTCTCTACTTTCGGGCTAAGCTCTGCCCTCAACTTTATACAAGACTAAGCATTGTCTTGTTGACGCTAGCATCATGTCTTTGCACATCATTGGCTGAAATATCGCCAACCTGTCCGAAGGCGTCATATTCTGAAGCATCATCCTCATAGCCGGAAGACATCATGCCATGGTTTGAGGATCTCTCAAACTTGCACATAATTATTCAAAGGGTTCATGGTTCGGAGGAACCATTTTCATGGCCCGAGAACATCATTTCATGGCTTGCGAATCCCTTACCGCACAATCCATGGCCCGGGACATCATAGTCTAAGGACGTGATCCTCAACCGTCCAAAGACAACTCTTATGGTCTGAAGGGAATTTCCACCATGTTTAAGTTTATGTAAAGATATATGCTTGTAGCACATCCTTTATTTTCAGGTAACCCGATGAGCAACCATTATCCCAACTGGAGCGGTCCCGCTCCAGTTCCTTCAAACTACTTCGAACCCGATCGTTCATCGCAATCATTTCACCTATTCCAAACCTTGTGTCCGTTCTTGTGATAACTTCATCGGTATATTCCGCCGGTGAATCCATAACTACACACGGCCTGATTCCTGTAACCAGCGATATGTAGGCAGCTCGAAAACCGGAGTGCGGCCTATGTCTCTCAAATCACCGTACTCGTTCAAAATTGGCCATCATGTCTTTACCCGACAACTCTTTCATCCTTCCCCAGTAAAGAGGGGCAGTTGTTGATACTTAATTTTTCCCTATATTATTTTCAAAATGCATATATATCTTCAAAATAGTACATGGGCATCAACCAATATTATTCCATAATTTCTGCATTTTTTAAGGATTTTTATTAATTTATACTAGTATTTTTATTATATAAATAATTACAAATTGAAACACAAATGGTTTCATAATGATTTTATGGTTTAATTTCACCATTTATATTTACACCAAGCCTTAATTATTGCATGAATAGCCATATTTATATTTTTGGATTATAATTGCAATAATTTTGCAATAATAGCCCATGTATGCATCATTATATTATTTTACCAGAAAATAGCTTTTTATATTTTTATAATATTAAGTAATTATTTTAAATTATTTGTATGCATGAAAATCATTTTTGTAATTTATTAATCATTTTTTACAAATTATTTTATTAATTAATTGGGCATTTAACAAATAGCCCCTTTCAATTTCGTTGTAACCCAATTACACAGCCCAATTACCAATTATCCTAACCTTAGCCCAATTAAATCTACCCAAACCCAATTCTGCATCTAACCTGACCCAAAACTTCCTCCAAGCGTGGTCGTTGATCTCTGAGATCAACTGTCCACGTTATTCCTTTCCATTTTTAATCTAACCTAACCCTAACCCCCCTCATTTCCCTTTCTTCTGCCGTCTTCGTTCCTCCTACGTCTCCCCTTCTCTCTCAAGCACTCCCACTAAAACCTAGCTGCCGTCTCCGGAAAACTCCCCGTCCATGGGATTTCTCTGTAACTTCCGACCCTTGCTGGCCTTCTACTTCTTCTGGTTGTTCGATTATGTCAATTTATGAAAGAATCTCGAAGATATTCAACTTGGGTTTTGTTCGAAACCTTTTCACATGCATGTCTATGGCCATCTCCGTTTGTGAGTATTATTTTCTTCCTGTTTATGGCTCGAATCTATGGTTTTAAACCAGGTCTCTTACATCTCTGTCATTCTTCTTAAAACCCTAATCTTATGCTACTTGGGTCTGTTAAGATCCTTGAAGATCTCAAACGTTTTAAAGTGTTATTTGGTATTTTTCTTCGAAAATCTTCTGTTTTCCTTATTATTATTCGATTCCAGTGTTTTCTAAGAACTAGGGTTTCGTCCCAAGTTCTCTTCAAAAGGTTTTAAACTTCCAAGTGTTTGAATCTGATTATTCTTTACTAGTTTGACTAATTTTGTGTATATTCTTTAAACACTAGGTCTTTCTGTTTATTGCACTGATTACTTCAGTTTTTTTCCCGTTATTTGTTTATCTCTGTCAATCAAATATACTGACTGATTTTATTTAGGGTTCGAAGTATATTTTTCTGTTAAAATAGGTACTTCTCTGTGGTTTTACCTATTTTCCTTATTTGTGACTTTAATTAGTAATACTTGCCTTAATTAGGCTATCAGTCTGATTTAGGGATTTGATTGGCTTCTATATGGTCAATAATTGATTTGTTTACCTTATTTGAACCCCAATATGGACTTCTAATTGACTCTCCCTATTCTAAGGGGTCTCTTCCGGACTTTTCTATGTAAATTGATTGAATTAGTTCCCCCAATTAACTGATTGATTTATTTTGTACACCTTGTGTATGAATTCTGATTTATTCTTACCTTAATTGTATTACTTTGCTAAGTTCTTTATAAACCCCACTCTGATTTCTCTTTAACACACAAACACGTTCAGAAGACACACACACACACAAACTCCTATTCAAATCCTTCTGTTACTTGTGCTTGCTACATTGTCTAGCCGGTGGAAAGCCAAGGCTAGACCACGGAGTTCTACATACTTTCACCTTTTGTTTGCTATCTTTAACTGGTATGTTTCCACTCCTATTGTCATTATGCTATGAAGATTAAACTTATATGATTTCCTGTCTATTGCTCTACTTCTGTATTTAGACATGTGTCTTTCCTGTTTATTGCTTTTAATCAGTATGGTTACTTCTGTATTTAGACATATGTCTTTCCTGTTTATTGCTTTAATTAGTGTGGTTACTTCTGTATTCAAACTTCTGGCTCTCCTATTTATTGACCTCAATTAGCATGACCACTTCTGTGCAGTTAAATCCATGTCTCTTCTATATATTGATTTCAATTAGCATAACTACCTATGTCTTCCATGTTTATTGATCTTGGTTAGCATGAGTACTTCTAGGGAACCAGACTCCTATGAATTTCCTGTCTAAATCAACTTGTCTACTTCTGTTGCTATGTCTCATCCAGTGTTATGTAATCTGGCTGTTATCATATAAAACTTATGTGCTTCCTGTTTTTTGGCTCTTGATTAGCATGTATGTCCCTGTTGTTATGTCCTAATTTAGTATTATGGAACCTGGCTGTTATAAGATGTCAACATGCTTTGTGTTAATTAGCATGCTTTCATTCTTGACCAGTTTTATGTGTTCCTGATTAAGGAATTTTATGTTCCTAACCCTCCTACCCTTCTCTGTGGAGTTGTCTGTTTAGTATTTTGTTTCCAACATGCTATATCCCCACCTAGTGTTAATTAATGAACTAGATCAAATTTAGGCAATGTGTAACCTTGCCTGAAGTGGTTGTGAACATGTTTCTGTCTGTTGTTTGATTGCTGGGATCTTTGTTTGAATTCAAAGTACTGCAATGACTCTGTTTGTTCCCATTTTACTCCTAAAAAACCAAACCATTTTTCTAAAACTGTCCCTTATTTTCATATATTATTTCAACTCATATTCGTTGACACTTAGGGTCCTCCCCTCCAGTGTGAGCATTGCCTAGGAGTCCATGAGACTCCTCCGAACTCTGACACACTGGGGATGGCCTTTGCAAATTTGTTCACAAAACTATTTTCTTTAAAGGTTTTCTGGTGTGAGCATTTCCCGGGGTCCCTGTGGCCCTTGGGAACTTTGACACACCAGAATACCATTTGGTATACTATGAGATGTTGTCACACTTCAGACTTGGTTGAAGGACTGGTTTCTAGGTTTACTTTTGGGCCTATTCAGGCTCCCTATAGTGTAGTAATGTCCATTCTGTAATTCATTTTATATATGGTCTGTAATAATAATTCTTGTAAAAACGAATATTGGGGATATTAGTAAAAGTGGGAGGGACTTTTATATATAATTTTGTGGGGATCGGGTAGAAATCATGCCTATAGGACTGTTATGGTAGTATTTCTGTGCACTATAAATCATGTCCCTAGGAATTCCCTTGTTGAATTCTCTTGAAAATGGCTAATAACTTTATTCGCCTAGATACCATGCTCATAGGAAAATATGAATAAAATCAGTATCATCGCTTAGCCATCATGCCTATAGGAAAATATGCATAAAATCAGTATCATCGCTTAGCCATCATGCCTATAAGTATAAAAACAGAGTCAACACTTAGATACCATGCTTGTAGAGATAAACATGTAAAACCAGTCATGTAATATTTGTGATCATTTTCAGCACATAGACATCATGCCTATAGGGTCTAAACAAATAAAACATGCCTGTTAAAATCAATCGCTAGATTATAATTGTGGTCCTGATTAACGTTTAAATGACATGTCCATAGGATATTGCTGATCCGCGCCTAGGCAAGCCTGTAGGACAATTAAAACTCTGAAGTTTTAAAACTGTGTTTTGTCTGACTACTTATAAACTGCCCAGATTCAGTAAGTCATAAAATTAGTAGGCAAACTGATTAGGTATTCACTGCCTCGCCTTAATAAAATGTTGCATACTCTGCTTTGTGCTCATCTGGATATCCTATTATAGGACCTTAAATTGTTTAAAACTGTTTGTTTGAGGCGTGAAGTTGTTTGCTTATTTGTGGAGGTAAATGTGAGCCCCCTTAACTGCTCCTTTTATGTGACATTCCTACCTGTTTTGCTTGACGCCTAGTTTTATCCTTTTAAGCACCATAGGTAAGTCTAGAACTACCTTAAATAGAGGTCCTAAGCACCTCCAAGGCCATAGGCAAGGGACGGGCAATGCACGTGTAGGGTACGGATTCGATGCTATTAGAACGATTAGATAATAATTAAAGGGGAGGGTAATTGGGTAGTAAAGGATATGATGACATGTGCGCTAATGCTACGCGTAATACCTCTATTTGATTAAGGTTACTGAGTATTGCACAGAAGTGATACTATAGGCTAATAAACCTAGGACCCCATTTACTCCCGTTTCTTTTAAATAATCTTTATTTGTTTAAATTGCTTTATGACTAATCACTTAAATTGAGTTTGGTCGGGACCCAACGTTGTGGACCTCGAGGGGTACCTAACACCTTCTCCTTGAGGTAAGTTTGATCCCTTACCCTATATTTAGTAATGCAAATCGGTTTGTGAGTTATCTGTTTTAGGTGCCCTAACGCACCTTAAATCCGTTAGGTGGTGACTCTTTAAAATCTATACCCCTTCCCAAAAGGAAATGAGATGTCCTAAAAATGTCGAAACCCAAACTCCGCGAGGAAAAAGGGGGCACGACACCTTGTCTGCATTTCTCGAATCTTTTGTTGCCAATCTTCTTGGATAAACCCGAGGGGGCTCCCAACTGGTCATTCTCTACCCTAATCTTCAACTGATATCGGTTACGCACATCCGCCCAAGTCACGGCGGGGTACTCAATCAAGTTTTGCTTTAATTGTCTCGACGCTATCGAGCTCCGCTCATTTATCCCCTAAGTGAAAGCTTGAACAACCCAGTCATCAGAGACTGGTGGTAACTCCATTCATTCCATTTGAAATCGGGATACGAACTCCCTTAACATCTCGTAGTCCCTTTGTTTAATTTTGAAGACGTCGGATTTCCTTGTTGCGACTTTTATGCCTCCAGCATGTGCCTTCACAAATGAATCCTCCAACATGCGAATGAATCAATAGAGTTCGGGGGCAGGTTGTGGTACCAAATCATCGCCCCTTTGGACAAAGTTTCCCCAAATTTTTTCAGTAAAACGGACTCGATCTCGTCATCCTCCAAGTCGTTTCCCTTTATACCGCATATGTATGTAGTGATATGCTCATTGGGATCGATGGTCCAGTTGTATTTGGGTATGTCTGGCATGCGAAACATTTTTGGAATAGGCTTCGGGGCCGCACTCGGGGGAAAGGTCTTTTGCATGAACTTTTTGGAATCCAGACCTTTCAAAATATGAGGCGCTCCTGGTATTTGGTCGACCCGCGAGTTGTATGTCTCCGTTTTTTTATCATTATCCTCGATCCTTTTTGTGAGTTCTTCGAGCATTCTCATGATAGTGGGGTCAGCCCCAGATCCGTTATTACTAGACCTCTCCGGCATTGGTTCAGCACGACGAATAGTTTCTGGTCCCACCACGCTCGGAGTCTTTTGTTTACTTTGAAGCTGAGTGATATCAATCTATTGTGCTTGTAACATTTTGAAGATTACTTGGAGGCTGACTTCCCCATCTCCTCGACCTTGTGTTCTTTGGCGACCAGGTCGGACCTCTCTGTGGTGCTTCATCCGACGTTTGTGCCTAAGTCAACGTTTAGAGCAATGTGTGAACCAATATCGACTGGGTCAGGCACTACCCCAGGGTTAACGGTGGTACACCGACCCCTGAAGCTGCTGCATTATCATTTTCCCCATGGAATCTGAGGCCGTCAATACAATGTGCTGGTGTGTTTGTTGAGTTCGACATGTATTAGACTGAAAACAAAGAATCTTTGACAAGAACAAGTGTGAAAAAATAACGTGTGTTATCACAAATCTGTACTAAAATAATCACTATTATCTTTAGCCTCATGGTGGACGCCAAACTGTTTACCCTAAAATTTGAGTAACAATTTGAATTTATAGTGAGGGTTTAAAGATATATGACTTAATCCAGTACTAGTCAAGAAAAGTAAGTATGTGGGTTGAGTAAGCAAGTTAAACCAAACCAATATATGAACAAGCCTCATCCTCGAGCCCAAGTGACCTCGAGAAAAGACCTCGATGAACAGTAGAAATAAATAAAGAGAATATAATAAAGCTAAAGGACACTTTCTGAGAGATGAGCAGAAAAGTAAAGATGTATATTCTTTGCCAATGATTAGATGATCCTTACAAATGATTGGAGTACCCTTTATATAGGAGGAAAACCCTAAATAAGGTACATTTCTATTTAATAAAGAATCTTATTGGGAAAACTGTATAACTACCTAGTACGGATTATTACTAATTCGTACAAATCTATCCCAGAATTTACGCCATGATCTTGGGGACGTGGCGAGAATCCTGTCCTTTTGTAACAAACTTATAACGACATTGTCTTGAAATCGATCGTATTGGCTCTGATGTTCCTCGAGAGCTTAGGTCTTCGAGCCCCCTATTTTGCCTTCGAGTCCGAGCTTGGTCTTCATTCGAACTTCTGAACTAGATGCGACCTCGCGAGCCTATAAAATCGGGGTCGATGATTTTGATCGTATACACTCGCTATGTAATATTGGGTTTTACCCTGTATTATTGTATCATGTTATTTTATATCTAGTTTTGTTCCTTTATTTATGTTAAGTGTTGACTTGCCAAGCAATTTATGTTGGGAATTTGGATCGTGACGCCTATTTATATTTTATTTATTTATTATTGGTACGTATAATTTAACGAATGTATTTTAGATTATTAATTCGTATTACTATAGAGTTAACTATTCAATCTTTATTAAAGCTCTTTACACTTATAAACCCGCCTATCGATAGGTCGAAGAGTCAGTATCAGTTTCGGTCTTAGCTCGTTTGTCAGGGCTCTACTCAAGTCTGTGAAAGAACTGAATGTTTTATCTGTCGAGCCAGAGTGAAGTCGTTCAGGCTCCAAAACCAAACCGAACATGGATGGAAAACCAAAAAACGCAAAGAATGCTGATCTCTCGAAATCCATCCGCTTACATGACAGTGAAGAGTCTGACACTTTGAATCTTGCTCTATATCAATGCATCTCTTTTGATTCACCTCTTTACTTCTAGAACTTTCCACCTGTCATACTAGGATTGTTAACTAGGCAACGGGGATCTACAATTTTTAGTATATGGATGTATTACTAAAATAATAAGGAAAAAATGTACTCCATCCGTTTCAGTTTATGTGAACCTATTTCCTTTTCGGTCCATTTCAAAAAGAATGATCCCTTTCTAAATTTGATAACAATTTAACTTAAACTTACAATTTTACCACTAATAAGAAGCTTTTATAACCACACAAATACTCTGGCCCTTTTTGACTTATTTAGGACCACAAATCCAAAAGTCATTCATTTTTTCTTAAACTCTGTACCCAGTCAAAACAAAGAAAGTATTAAGTAAAAATTGATCTCTATTCTTCTAAGTAAATAACTCTAACATTACTATAATTTTGCCTATAAATCCGTCCCAACCTAGTTGCATACTAATTTGGAATTAATAATTGAGACTAAGTTTATTGATTCTTTTAACCAAGTACTACAATTTTTAACATTGTGTTGGATAAGTAAAAACAGAAGGAAAAAATGGTACTTATAATTTTGATTCTTCTCCGTCACCATCAAAACTCGAAATTTTGCCATACAAAACAAAAAGTACCTGAATTATTCTTTATTTTTAATAAACTTAGCTGCAAAGCAAAGTGCAAGGCCTATAATCACTCGAAATTGTGAATTTTCTGCGTGAGATTTCGCACAAATATCAAATTAACTACAATCATATCTAACCATTGAAATTAAACCCGTAAAGATCTACTGAATTTCTTCCAAAACCTGGGATCCTTAGGATGTGCAGGAGCTTCGTCATTAATCCTATGATCTCCTTTTTTACCAAGAATTGGTTTCAGCAACCTCTTCATCGCCTTTTGGAACCCGTAACCACGGCGGTGACGGTGGCGGCACGGCCCTTTCTCCTCCTGCTTAGTATCTCCGGCCAGCGGTAGACCTGGTGGTGCTACGGTAGTACTCCTCCTATAAGAACCAGGCTCAGATAAACTCCGACCAAGAATAGCTTGGTTCAATTGAATTTCAAATGTAATCCTTTCATATTCATCTAACAATGTGCTTTTTTCATCTCTAAATTTTCTCATTACTTCTGCTATTGATCCCATTTCTGCCCATCAAGTTATATAATATGATCACCAGCTCATGTTATTCTTTATATATAGTATCATGGCCTGTGCTGATAAAGCTTTAATTTCAGATTCTGTTTCTTGCTTTTTCTATGTATCAAACAATGGCTTGAAGGAAGCCGAGCTGAGAACTGAACTTAAGCTAGGTTATTAGAAAAGAAAGATGTAATTATAAGTAGGGAAATTGGAAAGACTGAAAACTAAATTTGACTCACTCATATATTTCAAAGGGTCTTAATTTGTCTGTTGATTTTCTTGGAACTGTTGGCATGATTAATACAATGGGGTCGTTTGGTTCAAAAGAGATTTATCCAGGGATTAATAACCACGAGATTCTCATTCTAGGATTATTATCCCATATTTAATATTTGTTAATTACAATACTATCATTTTGGTGTAAAAGATGTACTGGTTTTAATTAATACTCACAATTGAATATAATCTCAAATTTTATCCCAAACCAATCCTTTTTAAAAATGATGAAAGAATAAAGATAAGCATAATCAAGTTGGATGAGTATTACGATGACATGTTAAGTAATATATTTTTGTTATCCGTCTATTGATTATCATTCATTAATACGATGAACTAGACCATTCACTTTTACTACGTGTTAGCTCACAATTTTATGCTCCCTTAATACTAGAATCTTGTACTGATTAGTAATGTTAATCAAACCAACAATTGACATTCTTATCTTATGAATACTATATCCTCACATTAATTTTATACGTTATTAATTTACATTCGTTTTTAATCATTTCCATGTGATGGCAGCTAATAAGACTTTTAAATTCTGTCTTTATTTCCTTTTTTTATATGTTAAGAAAGTAGATCATGTTTGAGATTAATTAATAACTCCCAATAAGTGGGTGAGCCGTATATACACAAGCCACATCATGCAGCCAAATTCTGTTCAGCATTATATGCTTTCTTGCTTGGTTAAGTTTATGTTTTCTTCCTTTCTTAGGACTTGGGAGGAATATTGTGTATTACGAAAGCAGCTTTGCATGTGGTTTTTTTCTTTTCTTTCCCGTACTATGTTTATTTCAGTATCATCCATACCAATCCCCAGAAATTAAGAACTGAGATGTTACCTCATAATTGAAGTTCTGTTTAAAAGAATTGTTACGTGTACAAAGTATTTCATATTCATGTTGTTTATTCTTAAACTGGATAACAATTAAATTTGTACGCGATTTTACGGATATATGAATTGATTCAACACAAGTAATCAAGAATGTTAGATACATGAAGGAAAGACAAAATGAATAATCAAACAAGTTGCAATGCTATGGCCCAACTTGAACTTGGGTTGGACAATGGTTTTGTCCTCGACCGGACCCTTGGTTCGGAGCCAATAGGGAAGGAATAACAAACAATAAAGTAACATCTTTGCTATAGCTAGAGAGTAGTGAAAATGAAATTATTTTGCCTTGGTATGCATGTTACAATGTGCCCTTTATATAGTAGGAGAGTTTCATCCATAGTACAATTCTAAGAAAGGTAAAAAATCCTCTTTCTCGTTAATCACTCGTCCACTAACGATAGGGGCCGAGATCTGCGTCGTGATATCCAATGGGGTGCGGATATTGCGACCCTCTAATGGTCGTGTTTTATCATATTTTCCAAGGTCTCAAAGCTCGTTCCGGGATCAGAGAAGGAATGTTTTATCAAGCCCGGTGGTGACCTCCCCCTTCGGACCTTAATACGATGCGTCCCGATTTCGATGCTAACCCTATATATAATCATCCCCTTACATCCTTTGACCCGCCGGCTAGTCGAGGTGTCGGTTACCCTTGATTTTACCTGTATACAGATAGTCCCCTCTTTTCTCTAAGAGTAGGTTCACCGAAATGATGGGAAGCGATAGATTTTCCCCTGCTCCTTCCTTCGTACGGTACAACCAAAACGACAAAGAAGCCAAAACGTCCCATTAGTCATGTCGTTCTTACTTCGATCACGTGTCAACCATTGGCTGGTTGCTCCTGAATGCGAAACGTCGCGTACTTCCCCTATAAAAGCTTCTACCCTTTGCTTTTTTCCACTTTCCAATCCAAGTTTCCAACTTCGAGTTTTCTAGCTATTACCAACTCTTTCAAACCTTCATATCTTCATCTTTGATCTCCAAATCATCATAATTGTTCTTAGGTTCTTACTCAGATCCTTATCCTACCTTCAAATCTTCATACTCTTCTCTTCAGCCTTTAAATTTGTTCCTTCAAACCTTCATATTTTTTCTTTAAATTTTCAATTCTCAGATAGTAATGGCTAAAACTTCAAAAATCAATTCCTCAACAGGCTGCCTCTTCATCTTCTCACACGACCACAAGTCCCGATGCGGCCGTTTCCGAGGCGGGTGTTCTCGAGATGGCTGCTCCCGAGTAGGTTGCTGTCGAAGCGGCAGCTCCCGAAGTGGCTGCCACTGGAGTGGCTGCCACCGAATCACCCCAGAGCCCCCTAGGAAGAGCTTTATTCCCGGGGGCTGCTCGATCTTAGACGACTTCAAAGTCGAGAAAGCCTCATCCAAACAAGACCGAGGTGAAAGGGCATCGAGGTATATATGCTCTGTCACCGAAGATACCTTTCCCGTTGTCCGAGAGGACTGTTACTAGGGAGGTAAGGACGTGGTAGTCCCCGGGCCTGAGAACGATATAACCACTCATGGGAAGGGGTACTTAAGTGTTTACACTTATCCCTTCACACTAGGTCCGGTAGGCCTAGTTGTTTTGGACTTATGCAAGAGATACGAGGTGTGGCTTGGGCAAATCCACTCGTCTCTTTGGAGGATCTTGATCCTCCTCTGTTACTTTGCAAATAACACTGAGTCTCGTCGGTTCACCATCGACCACCTACTCTGTCTATATAGTCCCCGAATTTTCTGAGGGGGACTAATGAAGCTCACTCGTTGGGCCAGCAAGGCCCCCTTTTCGAGCATTGACGAGGATCGAGACCGAAACGGGCATAGGCACTTCGTTCGGGTGCATACTGAAGATTTGATCCCTCCCGAGTTTGTGCCATTCCCCGAGAAGTGGAATGCATCTCGTAAGTGTACTATTTCTTTAACTGTCGAGTTTTCTTTATTCACTTTCTTACGGTCAATTTTTGTGATCGTGCAGCTGTTGCCCGAGTTCCTAATATGGTCCCTTGGATCCAAGAGCGGATCGAAGGCAGCTGTAAGAAGATGTCGTATTTTGAGCGCTCGTGGCGCAAACTTTTGAAGGGTCGATAGGAGGCCCGTTAACATGGTAAGGCTCTTCTTAGGATAGTTACTATTGCGCCCCGAACGTACATAATGTTGACCCTTTTATTTTTCCTTCGTAGGTTAGCCTAAGACCACTTAACTTAGGCCGCTGAAAGAGGGCGAGGATGCCTCCCTATCCGTTGATCCTTTCGTTACAGGACAACCTGGGGCTGCCACGGGGGAAAAGAAGAAGAGGAAGAGAAAGTCTTCGGGCGGCTTCCCAGCCTCATAAGCCCAAGAAGAGAACCAACTCTTGGGTGCCAGATTCTGACTCGCTTCTCCGGCTCAAGGACGAGTCCAAAAAAGTTGACATTTATTTTTCCCACGGATACACCCTCGTTGGGGAACAGGTGGCAGCCGAAGGGGAGATCTGAGAGGCCGAACTCTCTCAGACTCGAGAGGCCAATATAGCGACGGGGGATAGGACCCCCCGAGAAGCTGGCTCCGCTCCAAAGAAGCGACTGGTGTAATAAACATTTTGAAGATGCCGTCCTACACCGAGTCCATGCTTGAGGAGGCCCAAGCAGGTAAAGATAAGTCAAGTGAAGAAGTTTATGGAGCGGACAACCCCCTTCACTCTTTCTTTGATGGTGTGGGATCATCTACTTTGGAAGATTTTTTCGGGCTGGGCGACCTGGAAGCCCGGAAGAAGGACATATCTTCGGAAGTTGGCGGGCCGAGTTCGAGCCCAAAATTGATTAATCAGTTTCCCGCTCTGAGTGTTGACCCTGGTCGCAAGAGAGCAGTTATTCTTACTGTCCCGGAGGATGCACATGTTCTATCTACTCCCGTGAGCATAGACAGCTACCTCCAATGCCTGGTGAACGAGGTGGGCACACTGTATCTCTTCAATGAGGCGCAACAGTTGCTGAACCGAGTAAGGCATCAATACTCCCTCTTGAATTTTACTTAGGTTTTGATATCTCTCACTATTTTCGTTGTTTTTCTGGCCTCGCTACTTCACCACGAGAGCTTTCTCTAGTACCACTCCGAGATCAACCAGCTCGAGTTTAAGTTCAAGGAGCAGGCTCGAAAGAAGGATATATACAAGCTCCTCATTGAGCAACAAAATGGGGCAATTAAGGACCTTCAGGACAAGCTAGATAAGGCTCAAAAGGAAGCTTCAACCCAGAGGCGAGAACACGCCGGCCTGATAAAAAAGGTAAAGGTTTTTGAAGTTATAAACGAGGAGCTAGTTGTGCCGACTAACGACAAAACCTCGCAGGTCCAACAGAAGATCGACCAACTTCGAATCGATATGAACGATTTCCAAGCCATGGTCGATGGGTGGAAAAGCAAAATGGACCTGCTGGCTTTGGTGGAGGTCCAACAACGAGTGGCAAAGGAGAAAGATGACAAGTGGTCTCAGCTTAATGACCGTCTCCGCGCACAGTTGAGATTGGTTGTCGTAGAGTGGGACGCCGTCGGAAGAGAATACGAGGCAGTAAAGTCTACTTTGGATAAAACCTTTGCCGATGCTGATGAAATGGTGTCCCCATATGAGGCCGATGTGGAGGCAACCTAAACCTGCCTAAAGGCAAAAGCTGAATATATGAAGCGGCTATCCCGAAGAGAGACCCTCGAGGAGATCCACACCCGAGGTTTTGACTTATCAACTGAAATTGAGGAATCCAAGAAATTCGAGGCCGAAGCGAAGAAGCTCTATGATCCTAAAGGTGTCGAAGGCTATGAGGATTTCGAGGGCTCGGGGGGTGCCGACAACTCCGGCGATGAGTCGAGCCCTGGTGAAGATTAGGCGTAGACGCGTTAGTATTTTTGGTTTTTGTCTTATGTACATTTTTGTTTATTTTGAGGTTATTTTTGTTGGGCCTTTGTAAGTATAATCTGGAACATATATAAAAAAATTCCTTTGTGGCAATTCCGAGTGTTTACTTTTTCAACATCTTTTAATAATTTCTATTCTTGCAATGTTCCTAATGCCTTAGCATAGAATCCGATGTAGTTATATGGGGTCCAATTTTTCATAAATTCGAACGATCCTGACATTGATGAAACTTTGTTTGTTCGAGGTTTTGAAAACTCGATATGACCATAAGTTTTTTCAAGATGCTTAAGTGATTTGAGATGATGTATTTGCCGAGGGTAACCTTTTAGCAGATTTTGTGTAGCCGTAGCCTTTTGTTGTTCGGCACCGTCTAGTACGTTTGGTGCTCTCGGGTTTTAATAGCCTGACTTATCCGAACCTTTTTCAGACGATAGTCCCTGAGTAAGGGTAGCCCTTCGACTTGATAGTCCCAAGAATAGGGGTAGACCTTAGGCTCTTAGGATCCAATTTTTAAGAGGCAAGAAAACGTATAATAGCAAGGCGAAACTTTCTTTCACTTCAATGTGTAAAGTACATGATAAAAATTTGTATCATGGCTAAAGTGGCAACGTGGGCACGGTTCTTACGACCGTTTGTCCCTTACAATGTATCCTAACTACCGAGCCTTGGCTACTCAAGTACAAACTGTCCTTCTTTCCCTGCTAAGAATCTTAACCTGAGGGTGATGGCCTTTAATATTCGAGGTCGAGTTTGAGAGGGCTCAGATACTGTTGACGCGCCCATTGACTCCGGTTTGAGATCGGTCTTCTAATCTAAGTTTGCATGATTTATTATTGCCTTGTTAAAACCTTGTCGAAAAACCCATTTTGGGACAAAATCGGTTCAAGGGAAAAAAGTGCAATGCGTGCTTTTAGACCTAATAGTAATATTCTCCCCTGGCCATTGCAGTGTTAGTCTGATTCATAATATTATTAAAGATTAATTGAGATTTCACCTTAACAGTAGTATTGTTTTTAGTGAGTTACGTTCCACTTGTTCGGTACTTGTACCGTTTCCTGCTTCAAATTTGTATGAGCGTTTACGGGTAATTCTGATGTGTCGATACAATCCTTCCCAATTTGGTCCCAAGTTTCCGTTGTTCGGCTCCCTGGTGTCTAATGTTACTTTCCTTAGCAACAAGTCCCCGATGTTGAAGTGTCGGAGGTTGGCTCTTAAGTTGTAGTATCTTTCTATCCACTGTTTCTGGGCGGCCAATCGGACTAGGGCGACCTCACGCCTTTCATCCAATAGTTCCAAGCTCGCGATCTTGGCCTCGCCATTTGACTCTTCGGTCGCATATCAGAACCTGAGGAACAGTTCTCCCACTTCGAACGGTATTAAGGCTTCAGCCCTATAGACCAGTGAGAACAGGGTGGCCCCGATACTAGATTTTGAAGTCGTACGGCACGCCCACGGGACTTCGGGAAAGATTTCTTTCCAAATTCTTTGGCATCAGTCAACCTCTTTTTTCAGGTTTTGGAAAATGGTCTTTTTCGTAGATTCTGCTTTTCCATTTCCAGACGTGTGGGTAAGGTGTTGATAGTATCTTCTTAATATTGTAATCTTTGAAGAACTTATTTACCTTGCTGCCGACGAATTGTTTCTCATTGTTGCATATGATCTTGGCCAGTATCTCGAATCGGCATATTATATGGTCCCAATGAAGTTAATGACTTCTTTTTCCCGGACTTTCTCAAACACTTGAGCTTCGACCCATCTAAAAAAATAATCAGTCATGAATAATATGAATTGGCCTTACCAGGTGCCCATGGCAGGGGACCGACGATGTCCATTCCCCATTTCATGAATGTCCATGGGGACAAGACCGAACAGAGTAGCTCTCCTAGTTAATGGATCATCGGTGCATGTCTCTGGTAGCCTTCGCATCTTCGTACAAAGTCCTTTGCATCTTTCTCTATGTAGATCAAGTAGCCAGCCCTGATTAATTTCCGAACCAAAGATTCCGCTCCCGAATGGATGGCGCAAGTGCCTTTGTGAATTTCTCTCAAGGCATACTCGGTATCTCTCAACCCCAAGCGTATGGCCAGTGGACCGTCAAACGTTATTCTAAAGAGAGTCCCTCCAGACAAGCTAAACTTGGCAGCCTTCGTATGAAGAAGTCTCGATTCTTTAGGATCCGAGGGAAATTTCCCAGTCTTCAAGTAATCTATGTACTTGTTCCTCCAATCCTAGGTTAAACTCGTGGAATTTACTTCAGTGTGACCTTCTTCTATTATTGACTTCATGAGTTGCACTACTGTCCGCGAGCTGAACTCATTGTCATCAACCGAGGACCCCAAGTTAGCCAGAGCATCGGCCTCATTGTTCTGATCTGGGGACATGTGTTGTAGGGTCCACTCCTTTAATTGACGCAGCATTACCTGTAACTTGTCAAAATACCTTCGCATTCGTTCCTCTTTTACTATGAACGTTCCATTGACTTGATTACCACAAGGAGGGAGTCGCACTTAGCTTCGACCACATCAGCCCTAGGATTTTAGCTAATTCAAAACCTGCAATCATGACCTCATATTCAGCCTTATTGTTAGTCCATTTCACAGTTCTAATAGACGGACTAACTACATTCCCCTAGGAGGCTTCAGCACGATGCTGAGCTAGACCCCTTTGGATTTGAGGTGCCGTCCGTAAAAAGGGTCCAAATTCAGTGGCAGTTCCAGAGTCTAACAATAATTCTATTTCGACTTCGGGCACTAAGGCCGGCGTAATGTCGGCCACAAAGTCGGCCAAATTTTAAGATTTTATGGCAATCCGGGGTCGATACACGATATCGTACCCACTAATTTTGACAACCTATTTGGACAATCGGCCTGAGAGCTCGGTCTTGTTCCTGACATCCTCAGTGGGTAAGAGGTTATGACACATACATGGTGGTATTAAAAGTACGGTATTAGTTTCCTAGAGGCTCTTAGCAAAGCGAGCGCCAATGTTTCTAGGTGAGGGTACCTTGTATCGGCCTCGCCTAGAGTTCTACTGAGATAGTAAGTTGGAAATTGTGTATCTTCCTCTTCCCGGACTAAAACTCCACTTACCACCACCACGGACACCACCAAGTACAAGTACAGTTGCTCATCTGCCTTCGGAGTGTGGAGAAGCGGTGGATTCGAAAGGTTAATCTTCTTTTTCAACAGTGAGAAGAACCAATGGATTTTGTCTGACGACCTTGATATGAACCGGCCCAGGGCGACTATACGCCCGGTCAGCCTCTGAACGAACTTGACGTTGTCCACTATAGTGATATCTTATATTTCCTTAATCTTGTCGGGATTGATCTCGATCCCCCGATAGGATACTGTGAATTCGAGGAATTTTCCCAATCCAACCCTGAATGCGCATTTCTCCGTATCAGCTTCATATTGTAGTTTTTCAATATGTCGAAGGTTTCCTGCAAATGTTTCAAATGGTCCTCTGCTCACATCGCCATAACTAAAATGTCGTCAATATAAACTTCCATTGAATTTCCTATCTGTTCTTCGAACATCCGGTTTACTAAGCATTGATAGGTGGCACAAGTGTTCTTTAATACGAATGGCATTACATTATAATAGTAGGTGCCAAATTTAGTAGTAAAGGAAGTTTTTTCTTGATCGCCCCGGTCCATCCGAATTTGGTCGTACCTGGATAGGCATCGCAAAAACTGAGTATATCGTGCCTGGTCGTCGCGTCGATAATCCGATCGATGTTAGGTGAAGGAAAATAATCCTTCGGGCATGCCTTTTGAAGTCTTTGTAATCTACACACATTCTTAAATTATTTCCTTTTTAGGTACTACCACTATGTTAGCTAACCAGTCCGGGTACTTAATATCCCGAATGGATTCTATTTTGAGGAGTTTATATACCTCATCCTTGATGAAAGCGTGCTTGACTTTGGAATGTGGTCTCCTTTTCTTCTTGGCCGGCTGGAAATTCGGGTCCAAACTCAGCTTATGAGTGGTTATCTCCGGTGGGATCCTTGTCATGTTGAGATGGGACCAAGCGAAACAATCCATGTAAGCTATAAAGAATTCAATGAGCTTTTTCCTGAGCTCGGGAGTTAACCCCGTGCTTAGGTATACGTTTCGGTGGGGCAGGTGTTTGATCAATAAGACTTGCTCCAGCTCCTCGACCGTCGATTTGATGGCATCGGTATCATCATGAGCTATGAAGGATCTCAAAATTCCATAATCATATTCCTCGTCAGCTCCTCGACCTTCCATTACGACCGGGACCGACTTTTGTGATTGCTATTTCACTTCGACCTTTCTGGTCGGCTCCATGCTTCTCAAAGTCGGGGCGGTGGGCATCGAGAGTAGTTCATCGACTGCGAGCATCTCCTTTGCAGTCGACTGTTCTCCATATACCGTCTTGATTCCTTCCGGAGTAGGGAACTTTAATGCCTGGTGTTAGGTCGAAGGTACTGCCCTCATGTTTTGAACCCCTGGTCTTCCGAGTAGAGTGTTATATGTCATGTCCCCTTTGATCACATAGAACTTTGTTTCCTAGATTGTCTCGGCGGTATTCACGGGTAGGGTTATCTCTCCTTTAGTAGTTTCACATACCATGTTAAATCCGTTCAACACCCAGACTGCTGGCACTATTTGATCTTGTAACCCCAACTGCTCTACGACCCTCGATGATGATGTTGGTTGAGCTACCTGGATCAATCAACACACGTTTAACTCATCATTTGTCGATAAGTACGGGAATTACCAGTGCATCGTTATGAGGTTGTACGATGCCCTATGCATCCTCGTCGCTGAATGAAATGGTTATTTATGGGATATAATCTCGAGTGCATTACTCCCTAGTGATTGACACTTTAGTGCGTTTTATCACCGGCCATTGGTACATCGATCCCTCCAAGGATCATGTTGGGGTTCCTCTTGTTCACTTTGTTAGTTGGTGTCCCTATTTCTGAAGAGGTTTTTGGCTTGATCACTCAGTAATTCTCGTAGGTGTTCGTTATTAAATAACCGGGCAACTTCTTCTCTCAATTGTCGGTAGTCCTCGGTCCTGTGTCCATGAATTCCATGATACTTATACATCAGGTTAGGATCTCTCTGGCTAGGATGAGATTGCAATGGTCAAGACCACTTGGTCTCATTGATGCGCCCAATGGCAGATACGATGCTAGCTTCATCGATGTTGAAGTTATACTCTGATAATCTCTAGGCTTCCATTCCCCCGAGCGAACTCTCGAAACCATTTTTGCTCATCAGGCCTCGGCTATTGGGAACTCGATCGCTTCTCTTTTCGCTCTTTGTAGAGTTGCGCCCTGAATTGTTTCCCCTTCGATCCGTACTATATGGCTGATACTGAATTCAGGCCGGCCTTGATTTATGATTGGCGACTCTCTTAGGCCTGTCTTCGGTTCTGATAGGATAAACGGACCTGTAAGGGGCTCCGAGTTGGTCATCCTCGACTCTGATTTTTGACTAGTACCTCTTGTGGATGTTGGCCCAAGTTACTGGTTATTTTACCAAGTGTTTTTTTCCTGTTGCTGCGAAGCCAAGGAGGTTCGGGGGTTGATCCCTGAGTAAATTCCTGAACGACCTTATCGTCCGCAACCGGAGGCAGGTCCATCCGTTCCATCTGAAACCTTGACACGAACTCCCTGAGTTTCTCGTTGTCCCTTTGCTTAACTTTCAAAAGGTATGATTTTCTTGTCTTGACCTTGATTGCCCCGGCATGAGATTTTATGAAAGCATCTGCGAGCATAGCGAACAGATCAATGTAATTTGGGGGCAAGTTGTGGTGCCATATTATCGCTAATGTTGACAGAATTTTACAAACTTCTTTAGTAACATTGACTTGATTTCGTCGTCTTCCAAGTCGTTACCTTTGATGGCGCATGTGTAGGAGGTCACGTGCTCATTTGGATCTATGGTTCCGTTATATTTTGGAATATTAGGCATACGAAACCTCTTCAGGATTGGTTGTGGTGCCGCGCTCATAGGGAAAGGCTTTTGGAAAAATATCTTGGAGTCCGGAACATTCAATATCATAGGCGCTCTTGGGATATGATCAACCCGGAAATTGTATGTCTCTATGTTCTTGACGTTTGCCTTCATTTTCTCTTCACGAACTTGTTTCATTAATGCCTGTAGCATTTTCATCTACTTTGGGGCTGACACCGCACTCAGCTTTGCTCGGCCTTTCGGTTATCTATTCATTTAATCAGGTGTTTTCCCGAGGTCATTCGGGCTCAACTTTGCTGGGGGGTTTGACTTTGATTTTGCTGTTGCGCAATCGATGCCTGCTGAGCTGATATCATTTCGAAGATCAATCGTAGACTAACCCCATCACCTTCGCCTTCGAATGGACCCTAAGTCGTTGATCAGGATCCTCCGTGAACGCTATTTTCAAGGTCAGTAGGAAGGTTGGCGTCGATGGACACATATGAGTTAGCATCAACTAGGTCTACGACTGGGATCCCGTTTGGATCAGCAGGGGGCACCTCATTGCTAGGCAGCAGATTGTTGTTTTTTCCATGATGGCCAGACCCATCCTCAACGTTCAAGTGAACGGACTGAGAATTTGACATTTTTTAGCTGACCTAAAATTGAGACCTTAAAGAAAAAATGTAAAATAGTGTGTGTTATGGAGATTTGTATCAAACCACCATTATTATCCTTAGCCCCAAGGTAGGGGCAAAACTATTTAGGCTTAAAATGGATAAAAATTAAATTTGTACACGATTTTAAGGATATGTGGATTGATTCAACACAACTAATCATGGATGTTAGATAAACGAATGAAAGACAAAATGAATATCAAACCAGTTGCAATACTATGGCCCAACTTGAACTTGGGTTGGAAAATAATTTTGCCCTCGATCGAACCCTGGGTTCGGAGCCAATAGGGAATGATTAACAAACAGTAAAGTAACAGCTTTGCTATAGCTAGAGAGTAGTGAAAATAAAATTATATTTCTTTGGTATGCGTGTTCTAATGTTTCCACTATAAAAAACTTCCCCTTTACATAGTAGGAGAGTTTCACCCCTAGTACAATTTAAAGAAAGGTAAAAAAATCCTCTTTCTTGTTATTCACTGAACCGCTGACAATACGGGCCGAGATTTGCGTTGTGATATCCGATGGTGTGCGGATATCGTGACCATCTCTTGGTTGTGTGTTATCGTATTTTCAGAGGTATTGGAGCTCGTTCCGAGATTAGAGAAGTAAATTCTTATCAAGCCTCGTGGAGACCTCCCCGTTCATACCTTAATACGAGGCATCCCGGCTTCGATTCCGACCCCATATAATCATGCCATTGCTTCGTTTGACCCGCCGGAAAGTCGAGGTGTCGGTTACCCCAATTTTACCCGTATACACAAGCAGAGTTAAAATAAGATTCGTATTTAATAGGTGTAATATAAACAGTCTATCCTGACATTACCTCATATTTGAACAATGGCATATCTACGTGAATAGTAGCGGACCCATGCTTTTTTTCATGGGGAACTTTCATAAATGACTATTGTTTGGAGGCTTATTGTCGGGCGTAGATATAATTTTAGCTAATTACATTCCGTAGCTACTAATTTCTTGCCATGGGATGTATGTCGCTGTATTTAATTCGGTTGTATTCACTGTATTCAATTCGGATATATTTCGTTCTTATACATATTACTAGGTAAGACAGCACGAGCCCAACAACCATAGTCAAAGGTAATAATTTTATGTGGCGTTCAGTTTTGCTTCACCCGTTACATTTATGCCCACTTTTTAAAAAATGTTTAATTGATACCGAATTTTTAGATAATTTCATATGCATACACTTTTCTCTTCTTCTTTACTGTTATTTTCTTCTTCTTTGTGCATAAAGTTTCTTCTTCTTCTTCTTAGTTGCAAAATGAGCTTTTTAAATTTGTTGTCTTTTCGACAATTTGATGATTGAGAATTGTTCTTTATGATATTTGAAAGTTATGTTTTAAAATTTAAGCTCATTTGGATAGATTTGGGTATTGGATCGTGTATCGAATTGTTGAAAATCGAAGAACAAGTTTATATTTCAGAATTTAACATTTGAAATCTGGAGTTACATTCAATAGATTCAACAACTGTAGATTCGAATTTTTGAAGTTGCAATTGGAAGATAAAAGAACTTTATATTTGGTTTTTGAAGTTGCATTAAAGAGATTAAACTAATTCCGATTCGAGCGGATACACTTTACAAAATTTTGTGCATGTGGTTATAACTTCAATGGTGATCCCAAAAGTGAGTATATATGAAAATGCCCCCAATCAAACTCCTCTAGGTATAACTGAATTAAACATATATTATACATCTATTAATTAAATATATAGTTGAGTGGGTGACTATTTAAATTAATTGCTTTAAATATCGTAGATTCCCATTACATTCAAGCAAAACTAAAAGAATTTGCTTCCTTTTTCTTTAGACAATACTTAAACTTTCTTAAGATTTAATTGACTAAAAATTTTGAAGTTGACCAGATATTACAAAAATAGTTGTAATTTGCATAAAACTTAAACTTGTAAACACATTAAATTTTTACCTTTTTTAATAAATGAATAAGCAAATCCTTGTCAACACTTTCTTAGTCTTATTTTGCATGATCGAGATATTGGACAATCGTAAAGTAATATATTTAAGTCCAATAAAATTTCCTTCCAATCTATTTTTAATTTTATACAACTTGTAGTTATTTTGCAAAAGCTCATTTCGAAATTTTTTGTTTAAAAGGGCATGGTTCCAAAAGCATTAGTCATATAATTCACATATATATAGTGCGTGCGACAGTATAGAGAGAAGATTACATATTTGTAATATAGTTGGCAAATAGAGAGGTTAAAAACAATTTAGATGGGGCTGGGCTTGGGATCCACGTGGGGAGTACAAGTGAGGCAGCAAAAGCTATTGTATGGGAAAGTGTGTAGTGATGGATGATGACATAATTATAGGGCAAGTTAGTCAAAGACATTTACAAATTTAAACACGGGCTACAGTAAAATTCTATTTAGACCAATCATTATGTCCTATTTTAGCTGAAATTACAATTTTACCCTTTCAATCTCAAACATCCGACCTGCTGCCTGCTTATTCCCCCTTATTAATAGTTAGAAGACATTGTGTTTAATTTCACAGTATTAGTTTCAGTTGTATTCAAACAATAATAAATCAAGAAATAGGGTGTATACCGCTGTATTTAATTCGGCTATATTTATTTTTAACTAATTTAAATTATATTTAATTTTATTATATTCAATGCGACTGTATTCAAACAATCAAAAATTATAAATTCAGTGATTCAACTGTATTCAATTCATTGTATTTAATCGTAGCAACTTTTACAATGTATTCAATTCACTGTATTTAATTTGGTTGTATTCAAACAATAAAAATTCAAAAAATACAGGCAGCAACCACAAAAATAACCTTTGAAATACATAAATACAAGCAAAAATAAAACAACAAAAAATTGTATTTGCAATGAAAAATACATAATACACTCCAATTTGATTGTATTTGTACATAATACAATCTAATTGTACCATTGCATGTGACTCAATAGCAAAAAAGAGAAAAAAGATTTGCCAGAAATGACGTCTTCTGGCAAAGCAACATAAGGTATATATTGTATTAAGACTAAAATGAAGACGATCAAAGAATGAAAAAAGACATATATTACCGAAAAGAAGTCATGGATTCCAAAGAAGGAGAACCTAAATAACAAAAATGGATTTTGAGTAGCAAATTAGAGGGAAAAAGGCTTCGTTTTGAGTAAATCAAAATCTGGGTCAACATGCGAACAAGGGAGAAGAAGCCATAGATTCCGGAGAAGAAGCCATGGATTCTAAAGAAGGAGAACCCAAATACCAAAAATAGATTTTGCGCGAAAAAATCAAATGCAAAAGGTTTCGTTTTAAGTAAATCGAAATCTAGGTCAACGGTGTTATGGGCTTTCATCGGCGAACCAGATCAAGAGTTTCATAAAGAGAAAGGGGAGGGGGAGGGGGAGGGGGAGGAGAGAGAGAGATAGATAGATAGAGAGAGAGAGCGTTGTGGGAGAAGAGAGAGGGGGTTGAGGGATCAGGTGTATGTATATATTTGTACTTTGCTATAAAGTATAAAAAATGACTATAAATAATAATATTTTTAAAGTATTTTGGTTTGTAATAAATAGGGTGCATTATTTAACTATAGTATGTAAAATTTACTTTATTCAAACGGGTCAAATAGAAACTATAATATTATTTCATTAATATTCAACAATAAATATTACCATGTACCACAAAGTGAATGTTATATGTTGATCTTTTTCTTTTTATAAAATTTTGTTTTGACTTTTCTGACTAATGTTCAATAATAAATATCACCGGATAAAAAAAAGTGAATGTTATATGTTGATCTTTTTATATTTTATAAAATGTTGTTTTCACTTTTCTTTTTTATATTTAAGAAATGGGTTAGACAAAAAATTATCATTTTTTTATTATTGTTCTATTAAATTATATGTCTAACAATTTTGAACAAGTTATAAGACTTATGAATTTCCTTTAAAGTCTTCAATTTAAACTTTTATGTATTACTCTTAATTAACTGCTAATAAATATCCACAAAAGAATAAACATAATAAAAACAAAGGATTTACCGAAACAACAAATAAGTAAAAGTACAAAACTGACCTCACCTCCACCGCTCCACGTAAGCCAAAGAGAGGAGAAAGTCGAGTATAAAAAGAAAAAGTAAATAGTACACAGACTATCGTCAAAAGAGAAGTCTGCGTTCTATGGTAAAGGTAAGGTTTGCATACAGAGTACCTTCCCTAGACCCCACTAGTGAGATTTCAATGGGCCGTTGTTATTGTTGTTGTTGTTGTATACTTTTACCCCTACGTATATAAATTATATATTTGAAACCTTAACTCCCTAATTAAATAAATCGCAGTTCAGCCCACAACAGTCGTCTCTTTTCTTTTCTCTATCACCTAAAACCCTAATTAAAATTTCTCCCGATATCGTGTGTATGATTGGATTTGTTTGATTTCCCTATAGAAAAGGTATTTAAGTGATTAGATAAGTTAGAAGAAGAACAACATTCTTAAGCTAAATTGAAGAAGACTCAGAGTGCAGATCGCCTTAAACTTTGTTAGATAAAGTGGGAAATCAAGGTCAAGTTGAACCACTAGGAATTTTTGACTTGAACCGTAAATGCATGACAAACAGACTTGGCACAAAATTAATCAACTTATTAGGTATCTATACATACATCTAAGTAGATGTGATGCTTTACTCCAAATTTTCCCTTATCTTTAATTCTCAACTTTTTCTTTATTATTTATTTGATAAAGACGATAAACCGCCTGAAATTCGCTAATTCGATACCAATCCGTCCGATGTATTGTTGGATGGATAGAGGATTACTAAATTTATAAACCAATAACCGATAAGTCAAATCGTTAATGTAAATACCCGCTTGGTCCTCCCGATAAGCACCCCTGCACCAGAGATCACACTCTAGAACTCTTTAAAGTTTCTAACCTCGGTTGACCACTAAGATACCATTGAATTATATTTCAAGCAGGTTCATTTTATATAATATAACAGTTTCACATAAAATTCACTCATATAAATAACAAAAAATTTCGACGAAGTGAATATAGTTGAACCCGCTTACTGCAATGTGAATCTGCCCCTATAAGGTGGAAGGGCACGGGTTAACGTGAACTCATGCTTCCCTCCCTAAATCGTGGATAATGATGCTATATTTTCTCAAGATTACACCCAAGCTCAATGTCTCCAATATGTAATAATTAATAGGCTCACCTCAAGATGTGAAATCCATGATTCAACTTCCACACTTGTCTTGTTTTTTTTCTTTGTTTTTTCCGTATTAAATCAAGGGAATTTTTATCTTTTCTTTATTTAATTATCGGTTTATTATTTCAAAATCATCAAGTTTGACATACTGAAATTTCTATTCCACTTTGTCCCATACGAAGTGTGATATCCCTATCAATCTCCCTATTTTCTTGTAATACTAACAAAAGATACTTGAAACTTTCTCTCTTGGAAATGTTTGGTGAATCAAGTCTCACATCCATGTCCGCTACATGGGTCATGCCGCTTAACTTGCACTTCATATATCCTGTCTTGGTCATGCTCAACATGAAACCTTTAAACTCTAGGGTCTGTCTCCAAACCCCTAGCCTATCGTTAACACCACCTCGTGTCTTGTCAATCAAAACTATGTCATCTACAAATAACAATATATGCATTATGGTACCCCCCCCCCCCCCCCCCCCCCCCCCCCTCCCCCCCGACCCACCCCGAAAACAAATAA